>BKCP01007170.1:0-32098 GCA_008636005.1 Striga asiatica | reverse complement strand
CNNNNCNNNNGGANNANNTTATGATAGCCTTGCGCGGCTAATTTATCTTTGTCTTGGTTGAAGACGATCGAAACCCCAGACCTACTACTGTGAGATCGAATTAGTTTTTATTCCAATTCATATATTTTTCGCATCAATGTTTCGTGTGCATATTTTTATGATTATTATGTGTAGTTGATGGATTGGCCACCTATTATTCTATGCTTATGATCTATTGCTTGATTGATACTTGAGCCGGATTTAGATCATGTGTCTTTCACTAGAAGCAACTAAGATAGATGATTGACCGGATTTAGGCGTTGTCGTTCTTAGGCGAAATAATTGAACAAGTTAATATTTAACGGATTAGTTATTTATTGCTTGGACTGTCGGTCTCTTGTATTTAATGCTATTGCTAGAATAATTCTTCACGATGTTGGGAATTAACTAGTCATAAGAGTCTCGTAGAAGGATTTATTTTGCGTGATTAAATTAGAAGATAGAATTTGTATTCAACGGCAGTTGCGTGGATTGTGAGTTTATATTTTTGCATCAATGATCAGTGAAACAGTCTAGGGTGGAAATCAATTCAACCAAAGCATATTCATATTATATTTATTTTGTTTTATTTATTTTTTAGTTTGATAGGTAATTTCTAGTTTAATTAGATCGTTAATTCAAAAACCCCTTCTTTGATCACATAGTTAATAGATTTAGTTTACTTCTCCCCGTGGATACGATCCTTGCTCACGCTACTACATATTTTTAAGCAAGGTTAATTTGGATGCCTACGACAGCACGACCAGTTACCCTTAGGTATATCTGCAATATTTTAGGTTGATTTTAGTACAATTATAAATATTGATATAATAGGTGTATAATTATAATATATTTGGAATCTTGAAGTAAGGGGTGCAAATTCCTCTAAAATGTTCCACCAAATCAATTCAAGTTGCTGCTAAGCCAAAATCTAAAGAAATGGTGGGCCCAAATATTATGACCCAATAAGGTATGGGTTTCGATTTTCCGTCCCTTGGGCTTTAATTCTCCTGCTATCGAGAGAGGTGATAATTGATGATCGAAAATTCCGTTCAATGTTTCGCTATCCACAAAAATACTCCAATATACTAAAAATAAATATAAAAATATCAGTATATATGAATCCATCTAAATAATAAATAAATCAAAAAATATAAATGCACAAATAAATTAAGTGTATAAAAATGCGTCATTAAATATATAAAACGCGCACATTTTTCGACCTATATATCATAGTATATTACAACGTTTAATAATGTATGATAAACTACCGTTCATGATATTTATATATATTTTCGTGTTCATGTGCATTGCACGGACAAAATACTAAATATTAATTCACTGACCCTTTGTGTTAATAGTTTGTAACCAATTATTATTCTTTTGTATTTTTCATTATATTTTTGTCCTATTAATTTTGAAAATATTGGTGAGTTGTTCTTCACTGGTTGACTAAATTGACCAAAACTGATACATTTTTAGTGGACAAAATTGCACCCTACAACAATCTTTCACAAAATGACAAATTTGCATGGCCTTCAATACGGGAAAAATGGTTAGGATTTAGGACATCCATGGGCATACACAGTCATACATAGAATGATAGAGACACAACCTGCATAATCAAACTTTGGGATCCAATAATTTTTGGGGTGCCCAAGAATTAATCAATTACTTATACAACAAATCAAATCAAATTTAAAAAATTTAATATTCTTTACAATGCTTTCTAATTCAACACCCTTGTAATACACGGGTATTGTACTAGTCATACATTATACTTGAAAATAAAAGTAAAGTTTTTATAAATTAAAGCTTACATTTCTAAATATTCACTAGGTTTTACAGATATTTTTTTTACTATTTAGAAACTTTGACGGAAAATTTTACTATTATTCATCTTATTATAATTAATGCTTACGATAGCTTTGATAATAAAATTTTCCTCAAAATATTATTGCTAATCTAAAAAATTGGCTAAACATGCAATTTTGGCAAATGCGATGATTTAATTGACATTTAAGCCATGACACTTGATAAAAGCATACCTAATCAAATTTCATCACATGGAAAACAAGTCAAGTCAAAATGTGTGCAAAGGTATTCAAAACTAAATCAGACATTGGATTATCTACACCAACAATCAGGTTGAAGTTTCATTCGGATAAGTTGAATATAAATTTTGTCTATTTTCTCTCTGTCAAACATAATTTAGTTAAAAATATGTCTTCATTCATGTTTCCCTGAAAAATCTATGGGCGTTTAAATATCAGTATATCTTCAACAGTAATGCTAAGGAGCCAACTCTTGGCTCCATTATGGAGCCAACAGCCAATGGGACAGCTCCATGTGGGGCTGTCCCACATGTAAAAAAATAATTAACTCCACATGGCCTACGTGGCACTATAACATTGGTAGTTGGCTCCATAAAAGAGTCAACCATTGACTCCATAGCATTTCTCTAAGTTAAAATGTGGACAAAGATGATAAGCAAAACTAAATCGAACATTGACCTTACTAAATGTGACACCAACAACAATCGTGGTTGAAGTTTCATTCGACCGCATGCATATTTGGATTCAATTTCAACATAAATTATGTCTACTTTACCTCTTTCGAACATAGTTTTTTTGAAATATATCTGCTCTTTTTGTTTTTTCCCCTGAAAAAAGCTAATTAGGACCTCAAAAAATCACTATATTTTCAAAAAGTCTTATCACGTTTTTCGCATTTTACTATTTCACCTACTTTTCAAAAGGAAGGTTCCTAATTAAGNTAAAAAGACAAAATGCTCCTCATTGTTCATCATCACCTCCTATAAATACCACATAGGTGTATGCCATTTTAGCAGCAACTTATCAGGCTTTGGGCTTCTCTTAGTCAATCACACTAAAACTCAATTATTTCCCTTCGATTTTTCGCATCAAACCATGCCGAAAATCTTACCATCTCTCGCAATAATGCTACTATTCTGCTTTTATTTCCACGCATGCCATGCTCGAAGTCTCGGCAAACTCTACGTTAAGAACGCCAAGGTAACTTTTTAATAACATTATAATGTTAAGTAGATATTATAGATGTATTGTTACTGATATGCCCTTGAGGGCTTGTACAAACCCTAACTATATAAAGGGTACACACCACACTTTGCACACATTTTTTCTTATTCTGTATTTTCATCGTCTCTCTTCATCTTCCCCAACCTTTCTTCTCTCATTCTCCTTTGTACAGAACATCCAATCTTTCATTGTTTGTATGTTAATATGGTATCAATCGCCATCGATCCTGCATTTTTCTAGCTTCCGCACACGATTTCTTATCGATTAAGGTCTCCATCTCTGAGATCTTCATCGTTTTTGTCTCCGATCTTCTAGGGTTTTCCACCTCTGAAAGCCTCCTTCATTTTGATCTGCATCTCTTAGATACAGTATATACTATATCGATTCTTTGATTTTTGTTGATTACACATTCAAATTTCCATGGCTACTACAACAAATCCGACCAATGATCCAACGACTCCGTACTTCCTCCAGGCGAGTGACAATTCGGGAGCACTCATCGTCGCTGAACTCCTTAATGGCGAGAACTATGTCAGCTGGTCCCGTGCTGTTCTTATGGCCCTCAGCGTGAAGAATAATAAGGTGGATTCGTCGACGGTACTTTACTTTCACCCTCTCCTACTGATAACCCTAGCATGTACGTGGCATGGATTAGGGCAAATAACCTTGTATTGTCCTAGTTACTTATTTCCATTTCAAAAGACATCAGACAATCTTTACTGTTCTTCAATTCTGCCAAAGATGTTTGGGATGAACTTAAGAACCGATATGCTGTGAGTAGTGGACCTCGTGTTTTTCAGTTAGAAAAATCATTAAGTACTATGAGTCAGGGCTCTCTTACTGCCACACAGTACTATAATGCTTTTAAAGGTCTTTGGGATGAGTATGCTACATTTAGGCCTATTATTCGATGTCATTGTGGGGCTCTTACTACTTGTACTTGTAAAATCTTTGAGATGATGACTGAGTCACAACAAAACGACTGTGTAATGAAGTTCCTGATTGGGTTAAATGATACATATGCTTCACTGAGGAGTCACTTCCTTCTTACATCACCTTTACCCAATCTCTCCAAAATATACTCCCTGTTACTTCAAGAAGAATCTCAAAGATCCCTCCACAACACCATCTCAACCACAGATCCAATGGCTATGATAGCAAAATCTTCTCACACCACTCACAATACTCAAAAACCTTCTTACCACAAAGACAACAAAAAGCCACGAGTCAAATGTTCCCACTGTGGTTACCCCCATCCATCTGACAAATGTTACCAAGTCTATGGCTATCCTAATAATTGGGTTGGTCCCAAGGGTCCTAGAATCCATCCACAACATTCTGCCAACATATCTCATACTACATCTGTTCCAGGTGATAATACTACTAAATCTGATGCATCTTCCATGACTAATGAGCTCTTTCTTGAGTTTTTAGCTTTTCAAAAGTCATAGGAAGCTAAATCAGTCACTGAACCTATTGCTAATCCAATGGTAGCAACTGCAGCTGTTCAAAGTGCTACAGGTTTGTCTAATCCCTTTTCATGTGTAGTTTCTAGAACTTTACCTAAAACCACATGGATATTAGACACAGGAGCAACAGATCATATGATATGTGATAGTTCATTTTTTGTTTCTACTACTCCTATAAAGCATGTTAACATTAATTTGCCAAATGGAGCATGTTAACATTAATTTGCCAAATGGAAACATTACTGCAGCCAGTTCCATAGGACAAGTTATATTATCTCCATCTATTACTCTTCATGATGCCTTACATGTTCCCAGCTTCTCTTTTAACTTGATATTTGTATCTAAGCTGGCATCCACATCAAATTGCATGATCCAATTCATGTCATCATATTGCATTTTACAGGATTCGACAACTCACAAAATGATTGGTTATGCTGATTTAAAAGATGGGCTCTACCATCTCACTCTTCCTGATTCTGATACAGCTGAGATAACATCATCTCTTGTTCATTCATCCAATGTTTGCAATTTACCTGTAAAATTTCATTTACCTGTAAAGCAAATATCTGAGAAACAAACTGTCTGGCATCATAGACTGGGTCACTTGTCATACAATAAACTTGTACATCTTTTTTTGTCTGATTTTCATAATAAACACATTGTACATTCTCCATGTGATATATGTTATTTTACAAGGCAAAAGAAATTATCATTTCCTGTTAGTACTTCAAGATCATCCTCTATCTTTGAACTTATACACTGTGATGTTTGGGGTCCCTTCTCAGTTGCATCTCATGAAGGTTTTAAATTCTTTCTCACCATAGTTGATGACTTCAGTAGAACAACTTGGATCTATCCCCTCAAACAAAAATCAGACACCAGACTCAGTTTAGAACATTTCTATAACGTAGTACTTACTCATTTTGAAAAACACACAAAGACCATTAGATCAGATAATGGCACTGAGTTCTTTTTACATGATTTTTATCATAAACATGGCATCATACATCAAACCAATTGTGTTGAAACTCCCCAACAAAATGGGAGAGTAGAAAGAAAACACCAGCACCTTCTTCAGGTAGCAAGAGCTATTCTTTTTCATGCACATTTACCATTAATTTTTTGTGTTGATTGTATAATGGTTGTTGCTCATATTATTAACAGAGTACCTTCTGTGATTCTCAACAATAAATCTCCTTTTGAACTTCTCTTTAACAAACAGCCTACATATGATCATCTTAAAGTAATAGGTTGTTTGTGCTTTGCATCTACATTACAAGCAAATAGACATAAATTTGCACCAAGAGCTCAAAAATGCATACTTCTTGGGTATCCTATAGGTTGTAAAGGTTATAAACTTTACAATCTTGACACTAAGAAAACAGTTATCTCCAGAAATGTGCAATTTTATGAGAATGACTTCCCTTTTGATCCTTCTAATGAAGCCTCTCACTCAAATATCTCTAACCTGTGTGATAATCTATTTCCACAACCTCAACCATTCTACTTTGAAGATATTGCTCCATCAGACCCAGATATTTCTACTTCATCTCCAATACAACAGTCACCTAACATACCCCAAACTATTACAAATACCCCCTCCCCACATAATACTACTATTTGCAATAATACTCACCCACCTGACCAAATCCAAACTTCTGTATCCACCAGAAGATCCACAAGAACCATCAAACCACCAACTTACTTACAAATATATCAACACTCATTACCCTTTCCCATAACCAACTCTGCAGTCATATCTCCTTGCACTTCTGGAAAATCCAATTACCCTATTTCATCTTATCTATCTACTAATTCTTTATCTGATTCACATTCATGTTTTACTGCATCCATTTCATTAATTTCTAAACCAAAGAGTTATACTCAAGCTGCCAAAGATCCTCAATGGCAACTGGCTATGAGAAAAGAATTAGATGCATTGGAACAAACTAATACATGGTCTTTAACACCTTTACCAAAAGATAAACACTGCATAGGATGTAAATGGGTTTTCAAATTCAAATATAAATCTGATGGTAGTGTAAAAAGGTATAAAGCAAGACTAGTTGCTAAAGGCTATACACAGGAAGAAGGAATAGATTATTCTGAAACCTTCTCCCCTGTTGCCAAAATCACTACAGTCAGATTTTTAATTGCCTTAGGCTCTATAAAAAACTGGAATATTCACCAACTTGATGTAAACAATGCATCTTTACATGGTGATCTAGATGAAGAGGTTTACATGAAACCACCACCTGGATATCGTAAATCTGATGATAACAGGGTTTGTAAACTACTAAAAAGTCTTTATGGTCTCAAACAGGCATCTAGGCAGTGGTTCTCTAAACTTACAAAATGTTTACTTGACTATGGTTTTGTTCAATCCAATGCTGATAATTCATTATTCATCCCGCATACTGAATCATCATTCATGGCATTATTAGTATATGTTGATGACATCATAGTCATTGGTTCAAACTTCAATGATATTTCTGCCATTAAGTCTCATCTTGATAAATGCTTTACCATTAAAGATCTTGGAAAATTGAAGTATATTCTTGGTTTGGAATTTGCACATTCAGACACTGGTATAAATATGTGCCAAAGGAAGTATGCACTAGACATACTCACAGACACTGGATTTTTAGGGTGCAAACCTGCACCCACTCTTATGGATCCTACTTTAAAACTATCAAAGTGACAAACTCACAGAACCAACTGCATATAGAAAACTTATTGGCAGGTTATTATACTTAACCATTTCAAGACCTGACATTGCGTATAGTGTCCAAACACTAAGTTAGTTCTTGTCGAAACCAACTGTCCAACACCTAAATGCAACTCACAGGGTACTCAGATACCTCAAAGGTACAGTAGGTAAAGGTATTTTCTTCTCCAGAACTTCTAATCTTCAATTACATGCATATTGTGATAGTGATTGGGCATCTTGCATAAATACTAGAAGAAGCATCACAGGCTTTTCTATATTTCTAGGCCAATCACTAATCTCTTTTAAATCCAAAAAGCAATCTACTATTAGTAGATCCTCAGCTGAGGCTGAGTATAGAGCAATTGCATCCACAACATGTGAAATTCAATGGCTCTTGTATCTTCTCAATGATTTCAAAATTCTTCATACTAATCCTGTTCGACTTTATTCTGATAGTAAATCTGCTCTTGCTATTGCCACTAACCCCTGTTTTCCATGAAAGGACAAAGCACATACAAATTCATTGTCATCTCATTAGAGAAAAAGTTGCTCAGGGCCTGATCAAGCTACACCATGTAAACACAAAGGAGCAAGTTTCAGATATTCTCACTAAAGCCTTACCTTTACTCTTCAAACTAAACATGGCCAATATTCATGCTTAGTTTGCGGGGGGTTAATAACATTATAACGTTAATTAGATATTATAGATGTATTGTTACTGATATGCCCTTGAGGGCTTGTACAAACCCTAACTATATAAAGGATACACACCACACTTTTTTTTTTTTTTTCAAAACGATAGAAATTTTATATCAAAAAACACATAAATACATCTAGAACAGCTCAAAAGCCGAAAAGACAGCTCAAAAGCTGAATCTAGTGGGAGGACACATAAATACACACCACACTTTGCACACACTTTTTCTCATTTTGTATTTTCGTCGCCTCTCTTCATCTTCCCAACCTTTCTTCTCTCATTCTCCTTTGTACAGAACATCCAATCTTTCATTGTTTGTATGTTAATACTTTTTTCATTATTATTATTATTATTATTATTATTATTATTATTATTATTATTATTTTATTATTATTATTGTTATTTTGAGTTTAAGAGTTTTNTTTGAATGCAGAATGATTTGAAGGCAGCCAATGTTTACCCGGCAACATGGCCATCAAACGGGCCTTCGCTTGGGGCCCAAGAGAGACGAGGGTTCTCACCAAGGGGCCCTGGCCACCATTAAGTACCAAGCCCAGCCCAACAAACACCAAGTACACCAACACGCCTAAGGCCTGCAGCATGTTTATTTTATAGCTTAATTCCAACAAAAACAAATTTAGAAAAAAAAAATCATATTGTTATTTTAATGTTTTTCGCGTCAATATACTGAAAATGATCAGAGCGTGTTGCGGTCATGTATTATGGTGCTTATAATTAAATATATAAGTGGTATATGTTTTCATAAATAAATTTGAGTGTTATAAAATGAAATTCGTAGTAGTAATATTTGACTTTTTATTTATATATTTTTTTAGCGTTATTTATTTTCTGGAAAGAATTTTTAATAACTTATCCATCCTGGGATTTGGTTTCGCCCGAAGCATCGGACCAGTGATCCCTCATGACTTCTGATGATTGTGATTTAATTTATACAGCCTATTAATTATAAAAAAAAATATTTGTAACTATAAAAACAATATCTCCATAAAAATTATCACCTTTTCTAAAAGTATAGGAAAAATATATATATATTTTTTAATTTTTGTTATAATGATTTTTGCTAGATTACTCAAATTGAATTATAAAGAATCGTTTAACAATATATGACAAAAATTAATCGTAGGACCTAGGTTATACATTTGATATTAGTGCATTTTGGTTGAAAGTATAAAACAAAATTATGATTTTGTTTGAATGTATAAAATAAAGTTATGATTTATTTTCAATGCAATTTTTATAAAACATCTACCGTTTATGATATTTAATGGCTTGTTGACATACGTCATATTTACGTGCATTTTGTAGTGATTTCCGTGTCCGTTTTGTCGTAGTTTGATATATAATTAATTATTATTTAATTAATTAATTATTTAATTATTTATATTAAGCTATGATAAGGTGTTTTATTTTGAGTTTTAACAGGCAGTGGGGTTGAAATAATTTTTGGAGTCGAAAACGACGTGAAACGGACATAAAAGGAGTGCAAACCGTGAATTGGAACTGGTCCAAGTACAAGACTTGCTGGTGGCAGCCCCATATCTATTGTTGGCCCAACTTTCATATCACAAAATCAACTAAGGCCCACAACATTAGTAAAATTCAGCCCAACTCATCAATTTAAGTAATGGCATAGTAGTAATTTCAGTAGTTGGCTTCTCCTTCCTCACGTACAGCCCGTCAGCCATGAAAGACCGCCAGAAGCTCCGTTGATCGTCCACCACCTCGCCACTGCACAGACGCCGGAGCCTCGTTGAACGCCGCCGGAGGAGCAGCCTAGAGCCGAAAAACGCGACGAAGATGCTGCCATCGGAAGCTGCAGGAAATGGCCGAAATTTCACCGACGGGAGCATCAGACCGACGACCAGGCGCCTACCAAGACGACTGGGGGGACTCCTTACCGACCTGAGATGCCGCAGAATGTTCGCAAAATATTTTCACTATCCGCAAGTGTACGGTATAGCTGTAGTGAGTGGCGAGCAAGGTCGTATTCCACAGAGATTGTTGTCAAAATAACTAAGTATCAAAATGTCAACGATTAAATATTATTCAGTCTAATGCAAATTTGAATGGTGATTTTATTCTAAACTAATGAATGATTGCAAAATAAATTCTAACACTAATGAAGGCTTGTTCTAAAATAAATCAAAAATGAGAAAATAGATTCTAGGCTATGCTTTCCTCGGGATTATTCTAGCAAAGATTAATTATTCATTCAAACCTTATTTAATTCTACCATTCGTAGGGATAATCGCTAAAATAATTTACACCTTTCTCTCGAACAAGTTAAATCGTAGATATTAATTGTTATCTATCTCCTCTCGGTCTCAAGATGAACAATCAACTTCCATAAGCTCCTAAGATTCTAGTTCCCTCGCAAGATTCTATCAACCTCTCGGTCTATTTAGTCTCTTACGTTATGAATTTTCCAATTCTAGCAATCAACTATCTCCTCTCGGTCTCAAGTCAATCACAAATATGAATAAATACGGGCCCTTATATTCACACAATTAATAAAAGCACAAGAAATTGATAAACGAATGATAAACCGGAATGAATAAACAAAATCACTTCATAAAATAATCCGAGTACTCGCAAATCCTAGAATCCCTAAAGGGTTTAGCTACTAAACATATTCTCAAAACTCAAAATAAATAAATCCATGAGTTCAATGAAGAAGAAAAAGAGAAAAGAAAAAAGAACTATTGTCGCCGTTAGTTCCCGAATCTTCAATCTTGACTTCCTCGAATTCCTCGTGTGTTTCGTGCTTTCTCTAGGCCTCCAATGGTGTCAAAAAGTCCCAAAAACGAGTTCCTAAGGCCTCTTTTATACTGTAGAGCAATTCTGGGTCGAAAAAGGGAAGAAAACGCGTAAGAATCCTATTCCCCGCAGGTCTGGTCTGCGCGTCACACGAGTCGTGTGACTTTTCTCCAATTTTTGGCAAACTCCCAGACTCACACGAGAACTCACACGACCGGGTCACACGAGTCGTGTGAGGCCACACGACTCGTGTCTCAACCCAGACGACTCATGTGAAAATGCCGTAGCTGCGTCTCTTATTTCTTCAACCCACACGACCCGTGTCACTACTCACACGAGTCGTGTGACCTCTTCTGCACCCGTTTTCGCCGTTTTTCGTCCCGATTCCATCTCCAACGCATTTCTGGGCATATTTCCTGCAAAAACAACGACAAAAACACCTCTATCAAAGATTAATAAATAAAACGAAATGGTGCACAATCACACGATAATCATGGCCAAATATCACAATATATCACTCATAATGCATGAAAATATGATGAATGTCACAAAACACATCAGGAGCTGAGAACGGCGCAGAAAATGGAGTTTAACCCGCCCAGGTACACACGGGTCGTGTGAGCCCGAGACACGGCTCGTGTCGCTTCGACGGGTCGTATAATGAGCTCTCGGCATTGTCACACGACTCGTGTGACCTATGACACGAGTCGTGTGACCCTGGGCGCGACCAATATGCGTTTTTCTTATTTTTGTGGTATTTTCGACCTATTTCGAATAGGACTCGACTCCAACTATTTAAACAACACTAGAGCACGTTTTTGAGGGGTCTGGGACATAATTTTCACATCTTTGGAGACCTTTGGAGGCTAGAAACACGAGCAAGACGAGGGAGAAACCGGGAAGAGAAGATCGACGGAGCCGAATAAGCTTTTTCTTTCTTTTTCTTTTCTTCTTTCGAACTCAATGTTTTATATCTATTTTTCTTATTTTAAAATCATGTTTCTAGGCTAGATTTATATTAGTTTCTAGGATTTGTTAGTACTCGGATTGATTTATGATTTAGTTTTTATTTATTTCATTCTGGTTTATCTTTCGTTTATAAATTTCTTGTGCTTATTATTATTGTGTGAGTAGACCGCCGTTATGAATGCATATTTGTAATTGATTTGAGACTGAGAGGAGATAATTGATTGCTAGAATTGGGAAATTTATAACGTAAGAAAATAAACAGACCGAGAGGTTGATAGGACCTTACGAGAGAATGAAAATCCTAGGAACTTATGGGAGTTAGTTGTTCATCTTGAGAACGAGAGGAGATAGATAACAATTAATATCTACGATTTGACTTGTTCGAGAGAAAGGTTTGAAATCAGCGATTATCTCTACGATTGGTAAAATTAAATAAGGTTTGTTTGAATATAAACGTTTCATGAATTAATTCCGAGGAACGCTTAGCCTAGAATCTACCTTTTGTTTCTTTATTTATTTTTATTTTTATTTTTAGTTAGATTAGTTCTTAGTTTAATTTCTTAGTTAATAATCATGATCCAATTCATTAGTCTAGATAATATTTAATCGTCGTTTTTTTAGTACTTAATTAATTTAACTACAATCTCTGTGGAATACGACCTTGCTCGCCACTATCTATAGTTACTCCGTACACTTGCGGATAGCGAAAATAATTAGCGAACACTTGTGAATAACATATTATACAAACACATTAATTAACATTAAAAGAAAATTCGACTCCATACTGACCCGTGTTAGTATTCACGTCATCATGTTAATTGCCTGTTCCACTAATTAAATTAATTTTTTTATTTAGAAATATTCATAAATTAAGAAATAATTTAATTCTATAATTTAGAATCTTAATATATTGTCATTTATTATAAGTGTTTATTACGCGAATCACTTTTTTTGTTTCATAAAAATAAACATATTTTAAAGAAAAATAAAATAAAATTTATTTGGGTCAAGTGGATTAACTATATTGGGGCATTGTCCAAATTTATGGGTCACATATAGATTCATTTGTAAAATACAACAAAACATAACACAACTTGTGAGAACGTATTCAATAATATATAAATATTTATATTTTATTTTTTTTATATTTACGTGAAGAAAATGATAGTATATTACAACTTTTAATAATGTACGATAAATTACCATTCATGATTTTTATATATATTTGTCTGTTTATGTGCATCGCACAGCCGCACAGGCTACGTCATAGTGTTAATACACAAACACTCGTGTCACTAGTTTGTAACCAATTGTTATCATTTTGTATTGTATTATTATTATTCTTATTATATTAATATTATTATTATTATTATTATTATTATTATTATTATTATTATTATTATTTTGTCCTATTAATTTTGAAACTATTGGTGAGTTGTTCTTCATTGGTCAACTAGAGTTTGACCAAAAACGATACCTTTTAAATCTACAAAATTGCACCTCACAAGTCTTTCACACAATCACAAATTTGCACGACCCCCTAATTTTTTTTCTGCAAACACGAAGTTACTTTTTCTGGTTAAACAAAGTGCGAATTGTATGCCAATAGTCGGAAAATGGAGTGGTTGCCGGATAATTTGTCAACAATTACAAATAGTTCCAAATTTATGCCCAATTTTTTTCATGTTACTCACATTATAAAATGTTCCATGGATTGGACTTTATCCTAATTTGAAAGTTTATAATTTCTAGGCCAGCTCATTAGTCGGCCCGGTGTTATATGGGCTTAAACTCATCTCTATCTTTTTTTAGAGCATTCACAATGCTTTGAGTTCAATCACAAAAAATTGTATTTCACATAAGAAATAGACCTAGTCTAAAAAAATGTATTCTTCAATACAAACAAAAGTAGCGTGAGTCCTGCTGATGTGACAGCCAAAAAAAGAGACTCGGTCTACCCTTAAGTCTATTTTAGACTCAAGTAGAGACTTACGACATGATTGGTATGATGGAATGGAATTTCGTAGGAATGGAATGAATTGCAGAATGGAATGATTATGGGAATGGAATGAAACATGTTTTGTCATTGATACGTTTGGTATGCAGAAGGAATATGACTGGAATGGAATTACATTATTATTTTTTATTATAAAAATAAATAAAAGTTTTTTTTAAAAATAATATACTTTTAATAAATTATATATAAATGATTTTTCAATAATATATAAAAATACAATAATATATTTTTAATAATATATAAAAATAAAGTAATATATTGTTTAATAATATAAAAATAATATATTTTTAATAATATATTAAAAAATAATATACTTTTATATTATATATAAAAAATAGTAAATTCTTAAAAGTAGCATATCTTTATAATTTAAAAAATAATATATTTTTAATAACTTTTAAAAATAATGATGTATAAAAATAAAATAATATATTTTTAAATTATATATAAATGCTTATTTTAGTTTTACTTTTATATAAGTATTTAATATATCTAATTAAAAAATAAATACAATTAAGTTTTCAATTTTTTTATTTGAATTTTTTTTGAAAAAAATAATTTCATTTAATATATTTTAATCATGATTTATAATATATATTATATATTTATTTTTTATTATTATTTGTTAATTTTATTTTTTGAAAAATTGATTTTTACACAAATGAGAATGAGAAAACCTTCCATTTACTATGGAATGACTATTCCCATGGAGATGGGTTTTGTCATTCCCATTGTAATGGTTATTCCTTCTAAAAAATATACCAATCATAGGATAAAAAATGAGTAAGGGAATGATCATTCCATTCTCATGTCATTCCTTCCTACCAATCATGCCATTAGTCTCTTTGCATTGGAATGAATTTTATCAATTTTGCATAATTTTATCCATGTCATCTAAAACTTAAGTTTATTTACGTGCCACATAGACAAGGCTAAACCCAATGCATTGTAGATGCTCTTAGAGCACTCACAATGCATTGGGTCTCTTAATAAAATATCATATAAATGCCACATAGGATATAGACTTAGTCTATTAAAAAATGTCTCCCAATGTAATTACAAGTGGACATGGTCTAACTTATCTGGCAATAAAAGAAAAGACCAAGTCCACACTTGGGTCTATTTTGGACCCAAGTACAAACTCAAACATTCATCATTTATTCCTAATTTAAATTTTCTTTTAATAAAGAAAACATATTAGAGCATTTTTATTGGTTGACATGTATGCTAGACCTAGTATTTTATTTTTTCATTGAATAACTTTTGAGTTTTTTAACTTGGATTTGTCTATGTCATTTAGGACTTAAGTCTATTTATTACAAGCTCTTTTACATTTAAATTGATATTTCTTTACACTTAAAAAAAATTGTCAAAAAAACTAGTTTCATTTTAATTTACTGTAGGTATATAAACCAATACAAGAAAAAAAAAAGAAAAAAATAGAAACCAACGTTTATTCACATAATTACTCAACAACTACCATGGATAAAAACGTAACCATGAAAAACGTCCCATATAAAATATATTATATATCATTGGTCGGAAAAAATGTGTATTTTATATATTTATTAAAATATTTTTATATGTCTAATTTTGTTGTAATTATATATTTTTGATTTATTTATTTATTAGATGGATTCAAATGTTATTATATATTTATGGTTTACTTTTATATTATTGAATTACTTTCATAGACGGCGGGATATTAAAAAAAATTTCACTCGACGCAGTTTGGGGTGCCCCATACCGGACCCAAATAGGCCACACAATTTAGGCCCAACATTTATAGAATCAAAAGCCCACATATATATTGGATTTGGAGGCACTCATGCAAAAGGAGCACTCTTGTGCGGAAGCTAATAGGCGAAGCTTGTACTGTTTCTACACATCCATTATTAGATGTTTACTAAAGTAGTGACTTTATTAGATGTTTACATTAATTATTAAACGGACTTTGCATTAAGTTAAGTAGCTGTTTACAAAATTATTTCGAAAATTTGATATATCACAAGAAAAAAATGTGTCCTCATTCAAAAGAGTATAATCCTTATATATTTTGTCATTACTCATTAGACCTACTGACCTCAAATCCACATTTTTTATTTAATAATATCAACAAAGTAGATTTATAAAATCGCTACCCGTGATAAATTCCATGCATTCATCACAACTCGAATTTAACTGCTCCCATCGTGACGTCATGTGTGTGATTTAATAGTTGAAATAGTTACACGTTTGTGCACTCTCTTGGTGTTGCTATATAAGTATAAGTAAATTTGGAGTAATAATTGAAAGGAAAATAAAAAAGATGTTGAGCATTCAAATAATATGTTATAGTTATAGTTTAGACAATTTTATATGGAGCCAACTTGTATACACGACTAGTAAAAGATACCAATTAAAAATAATTGATTACGTTTTTTTCATTAATTATAGAATGATATATTTGGAACCTTTCGGTTTTTCTTTCTTGATGTCAATTTTCTCAATATAGTTTTAAAAATAAAATAAATCATATGCTATACATTTTTCTATAAAACTTGTTATCCATTCACATGTATATTTTATATATAATTCGTAGCCTCAAAGTATCACTATATTCTAAAAGAGTCTTGTCACGTTTTTGTATTTTATTATATATTTCACCTACTATTCAAAAGGTGTAAAGGGAAATTAAAAGGTTCCTAGCTAATTAAGCTTGTAAAAGGAAAAAAAAAAATTAAATAAAAAAAAATTGCTCCTCATTGTTGTTCTTCACCTCCTATAAATATAACACGTAATTTAAGCCATTTTAGCAGCAATTTATCATCAGGCTTGGACTTCTGTTGTTCAATTACGCTAAAACTAGATTAGTTCCCTTTGATTTTTCGCATCAAAACATGTCAGAAAATCTTACCATCTCTCGTCATAATGCTATTATTTTGCTTTTATTTCCACGCATGCCATACTCGAAGTCTTGGCGAATTCTACGTCGAGTATGCCATGGTAAATTTGCTCTTTCATTATTATTATTATTATTATTATTATTATTATTATTATTATTATTTTCTTCATATGTGACGAGTCGACCTGTCTAATTATTAGTCCGTCTCACATAACAATTTTTGTGCGTGCAGAATGATTTGAAGGCAGCAGGTGTTGACACATTGTCATCACCATCACCATCAATCGGGCCTTCACTCGGGGCCCAAAAGAAAGGGCCTTACCAAAGGGCTCTGGCCACCACCCATAAGTAAAAAGCCCACAAACAATGATCCCAACACACCAGACTTGCAGTATATTTACTTTATTTTTAGTTTAATCCCAAAAAATGGAAAAAAAAAATCAGATGGTTTAGGTTATTTTAATGTTTTTCGCGTCAGTTTATTGGAAGCGATCAGAGCGTGTCGTTGTCCTGTATTATGGTGCTTACAATTAAATAAAATAAATTATCCGGTATTTATATCTTGGTTAAGCATTTTTTTTAGCATTATCTATTTTTTGGAAAGATTTTTTAGTAACTTTTCTATTGAATGATTTGATTTTTATAATTTATTAATCAAAAAATATTCATAGTTGTATAAACAAACTCTCATAAAAATTATCAACTATCTGAAAAGTATAAGAAATTATTTTTTATATAATTATAATGATTTTTGAAATTATTTTTTATATAATTATAATAATTTTTGCTAGATTACTCAAATTGCATTATAAAGAATTGTGTAGCAATATATAAAAATAATTATAAAAAATTATCTTAGATTATACATGTGATAATAGTGCATTTTGTTTGAATGTATAAAATGGGATTATGATTCATTTTTAATGCGGTTTTTTATTAAAACATCTTTCGTCTATGATATTTAATAGCTTATGAATAATATATTACAAACACATTAATCAACATGAAAAATTATCATGGCTCGATGCGGACCCATGTTAATATTCGCATCATCATGGAAAATAATTGTATAATCTATTAATTAATTTTAAATATTTTTCTTATAAATATGCATTAGTTAAGAAATAAATTAATTCTATAATATAGAATCTTAATATACTGTTATATGTAATAAACATTTATTACGTATATCATAATTTTTTTTATTTTATAAAAATAAATATATTTAAATAAAAACAAAATGAAATTTATTTTCATCAATCGGATTGACTTAATTGGGTATTACCAATATTTATTATTAGGCCACTTATAAATTATTTGTAAAATACAGCTAAAACATAACACAACTAAGACTGTATCCCGATTTACCATATTATGAGTTTATTAGGCCGGACCAATATAAATATCAAGAAAAATATTAGAAACCAGAAAGTTCAATGCGAGCTTATTTTGTATTTTAGTTACTCTGTGTAGACAACCTCTTTCTTGGTTAAACTCTGTTGGACTTTATCCTTGTTAGAAATTTCATAATTTCTAGGCCAGCTCAATAGTCGGCCCGGTTTTATATGGGCTCTCAACTCCAACTTTCTTAGGCCACGAAAAATATTGGACTTGCAGGCTAGTAAGCCCAAGATCAATTAATTTAGTTCAATCTCTTTTACATTTAGACTAAAATTTCTTTACACTTTTTTCTATTATAAATTTATTTTTATTTTATTTTCAATTTATGGTAGGTACATAAACCAATACAAGAAAACAAATGGAAATCAACATCCATTCACAAATTTACTCGACAACTAAAACATAAAACACACCAAAACCATGAATAAAAACGTAACAAAAAACATTCGTACACCTATAACCATGAAAAACATCCCAAACAAAATATACTACAATCCAACGAAAATTAAAAGCATTAACCTGTAGACATGAAAATAATTAAAGCAAATATATAATAACCCAACACATAAAACCTACAAAAAAGGAAAAACTCAATAAACAAGAATAAATTACTTAAGACCGAGAAATAAATTATCAACCATAACCACAAAAAAGTGTCATTCAAAAAAGTATAATCCTTATATATTGTCATTAGACCTACTGACATCAAATATACATTTTTTATTTAATAATATCAACAAAGTAGATTTATATAAACGTTACACGTGATCTGAGACTAACTTGCATCACAACTCGAATTTAACTGCTCCCATCATGACGTCATTGGTGTGATAGTGTACTTGAAAAAATTATAGTTACACTTTTTTGCACTCGTCTTGGTGTTATTATATTATATGTATAATAATTAGTGACTAAGTAAATTTGGAGTAAGAATTGAAAGGAAAATAAAAAGTTGTTGATCATTCAAATAAATGTGTTATATTCGGACAAATTTTATATAGAGCCAACTTGTATACATGACTAGTAAAAGATACCAACTAAAAATAATTGATTGTGTCAATTTTCTCAGTATAGCTTTAAACAATAAAATAAATCATATCCTACACATTTTTCTATAAAATTTACTATTTATTTCACAGGTATATTTGAATATATCCATAATTATTTATTATTTTCGTATTATATTAAAATTAGTAGTTATTATTTTATTAAATACATTGATTAAAAGATTTTTTCCCCTAATTAATAAGACCATATCCGATCGCACAATAAGTTTTCCATTAAGTTAGGATGATCACTTTTACTCTGAAGCCTAATCAACCTTTTATGATCGTTTTCATTCTATTCTTTCCAGCTTCATCTAAGAAATATAAAATCTAAAATAATATTTANCTGTGAGAGTCAAAGGTGGAAGATTTTCCTTGACTATTGACTAAAGTTCATTGAGCAATATTGAGTTTATTGAAAGATACAAATTTGTATCATTATAAAAAAAAAAAATAAATAAATAAAATAGAAAGTATAAGTAAAGCGGAAGTTTGATTTGAGCAAGATTTGGATTTTGACTCTCTGTGGTCACTCTTTAGCTTTCTGATCTTTGTTTCAAATTCAAATCTTCCTCGAGCGTGTAAATATGAGACATAAAATCTTTGATTAAGGCTATATTTGATAAATTTAAAGAAAAACTAGTGACAACTATAGGTTATAAGTTAATTTTAATTTCAAGCTTATAAATAATAATAGTTTATGCCTGAAACGTTAATTAATATACTAAAAATATTTAGTAAATATTTAATAAGTTAACTGAAATAAAAAATTCACATATTTGATTTGTTGCTTAAGTGAGGTTCATTCTTAAGTCTTAACATTATTCCCTATTTTACCTACAAAAAGTCTTCAATTATCAGAAAAGATTCTTTTTTTTATTATTATTATTATTTTAATACTTTACAAAAGATTAGCACCCCTCGTTGAAGACAAGGAAATAAAGTTCCTCTGTTTTTATTCCCATAAACAAAACCAAACTCTTTTTTCAATGTGAAAATCATACACACACACATATATATATATATATACTTTCAAATGATTTGAACTCATTCTGCAACAGCTCAAGTTCAAACATTATTATTTCTTGTGTTTGGTCCAAAAATGTCGAAAATCTTATGTTATCTTGTGGCTCTTCTTCTTTGCTTTCACTTCCATGCATGCAATACTCGAAAACTTGGAGCATTTGGCCCAGCAAATACAGAGGAGATTGTGAAAACCGAACCAAATGGGCCCGGAGAACAATGTAATTGGTCCGAAAGAAAATGCTCGGAAAAAGATCGATACATTTGGTCTGATTCGGATTATGAGCTGCCAACAACTCACGGGTCAGCACCAACTCAGCATTGAAAAAATTCAAGATTCTCGATTTTTTTTCGATCTCAGTTGTGTTTTTTGGGGGGTGAAGTTTTACGGGCTTCGGATGATTAATGAATAATGTAATTTTCATATTTTAGAATGAATTTGATGATCTTTTTTGCATCTTTCGACATTTTCTTAATCGAATATTTCGTTTTAGATCGATCTTTTTTCTTGCTACATTATGATTTTTGGATTGATTCATGTACATGGAGTTCCCAATTTTTATTTGAAACTTCTTTGTGGTTCATTTCATGTCTTAAATTTATAATTACAAGAGACATACTTAAATAAAAGTGACAGAAAAACAACACCAGTCATTTAAATGCNAAAAAAAAAATGGTGATATGTACCTTATAATTGCAACATATAATATGAAAGACCAAACTCAGAAAAACTGTAATCTTTAACTGATACAATCCCAAGCACATATTGCACATTAGCCTTAATTAATGTTTTACACAAGCAAATTGATTAGTTGATTCATACTGCCAGCTAATCAACCCGAATTTATTGTCAGATTCTAACCAATTTTTAAGTTACTTAAGCTCAATTTTAGTTACATAAACTCAATTTTTACACATTTCAACTTCAGAATTAAGTTACCATTCAAACTAAAATGGTTTTTGAGATTTTTTTTTTTCTTTCAAATCTTCCATTTACGAAAAATGAAAAAGTAAATTTTCTACACAACTAAAGGTTCCAACTCAGATAATTTGAATCGAATCATAGGTCCATTATGTCCGTTCCCAAAATTAGTACATAATCAATTTTTCTTACTTACTTTTGAGCTATTTAAACTTAGGGATGTAAACGGGTCGGGTCGGGGTGGATTTTGGCAAACCCGAACACGACCCGCATATAATTTTCCATACCCAAACTCGACCCATTACCCGGCTAGTGATCTTCGGGTTTAGGTCAGGTTTTACCCGATGGGTTAGCGGGTTTTCGTCAGGTAAAAGGGTAAGCCGAGTTATGGGGTTCACCCAATCCCAACCCGACCCAACCCACTTCATGTGAAAAAATAAAATAAAATAATTTCACAATTAATTATAATGGACAAACAATTTATTGACTAAGTTTGACAATAAAAAAATTATAAAAAATTATATTATTTTTGGAATAATTAATGAGATATGATTATTTATCTTTTACAGTTTAGTTAATAATATAACATTTTAAAATTAAGCATTTAAATTTCTTATTGTACAATTAACAAAAAATAATAAAAAAATAAAAAAATAAAATAAAATTTAACCGTTAATCAAAATTATAATAAATAATCTAATTTTTAGTATTAATAATACATGACTACTTTTACAATTATAATAAGCTATATATATATATACGTGTGTGTGTAAAAGATTCAATGTTTGCGAGTAAACGGGTTGGGTAACGGGTTTTTCTACTATACCCGCACCTGGCCTGACTCGGGATTCTGGCAGCATAATTTTACTCGAACCCGGCCCAAAATTCGATCATATCGGGTTTACTCGACCCGAAAATCTGGATAACCCAACTCTACGGGTTTTATTGACATACCTACTTAAACTCAATATTTTCACATTTCAACTTCAGAATTAATATATCATTCAAACTAAAATAGTTTTGAGATTTTCTTATAAATATTCCATTTACAAAAAATGAAACAGTAAAATTGGTACAAAATCAATTTTTCTTACACAACTTAAATGTTCCGTCTTATATATGTTGTTCCCAAAAATTAGTACAGAACCAAATTTTCTTACANGCTCATTGTTCCTTCACATGCAAAGACAAGGAAAATAAAGGTTCCCTAAGTTGGAACAAATTAATTGCATCATCTTTTTGTCTATATATATTATTGCGTGCTGGTTAATTTGAGCCACTTCCAAACGAATCTCTAACAACTTAATTACTGATATTTTGTGCACAATTACTCATCTCTATATTAGATTATTTTGTTTTTTGTTTTTTGTTTTTTTTTTTCTTGCTTCGAAATGTCGAAAACGTTACAGTTTCTTGTGATGATTCTACTTTGTTTTGCTTTCCATGCGTGCAATGCTCGAAACTTGAAAGTTATCCATGCCGACGAGCCAAAAAAGTTCGAGCAGAACTTTGGGACAGCTAAGGTTAATTTAATTTGACTTCAATTTACATCAATTTCTCAATATATGTCTTAATTTGGAATATTATGCAGAAAATGATAAGCTTTTTCCTTTTTATTTAATACATATATATATATTTTTTCTTATATTTTGGAATTCAGGATAACGTGTTACATGTCTCTTGGAGATCACAAGTTGAGTTCGACATCGACTACGTCTTGGCCGGCACGAGCCCACCATCCCACAATTGATCGGCCAGCAAAATTAATGCATAATTTTCTTTCTAAGGTCAAATTAATGGTTATAATCTATAGGGCTAATTATATTTTAGAGTCTTTAATTTGTGTTCCTTTTGTATTACTAGCAGTACTTACAGAGATTTATAATTGGAGATTGAATTTTAAGGTAGATATATACTGTAATTTTGTGAACGAATAGTGCAAAATGTTGATGTGGTACGTAAGGTTATGCAGTGTTTTAATTAAATATTGATTAAAAATATATATAACATTTCAAAAAAAGATCTATTAAATTGCCATCCAACTAAAATTATTTGCTTTTTTTATAAATACTTTTGTATTCTTAACAAATAAAATTAAATACTATTTTACCATCACATGCGTTAAAAGAAACATGTTGTTGCCTCTTGGACAATAGAATGTGACAATAAAATTAAAATATGCTAAAATAGGTTTATATAATCACATTTTTGCTATGAACCAATATTTGATTCTATAGTAGAGCTAATGTTCTATATACAACAAGTAAATCATACTCTCTAATTACTTGAATAATACTAAGAGCATCTCCAATGCTCAAATGTTGTTGTGGTAAATTACATACCACAACAACATATTAGTAATATCACAACTTTTCATCCCTTTAATGTACAATGTGATCACAAATGTTGTGGTGATGTGGACATAATTAATGTATGTAGAGAAGAATGTGGTTCATCTACATTCTCCTCCACACCCTAACTAGCCAACGAAAAGAAGAGAGAAGAGTATTCTTACCATTTTCAAGCTATTTAATTATTTAATTAATTTTCTCACTTTTTATTAAAATTTTAATAATTGGTAAGTAGATAATATTGTAGGTAGACTACATTGTGCATTGGAGATGATTTTTAAATTTCATAGTTGTGAACTTAACATTATTTCTACATGGTTCACAATCTATTTAATTTATTGACATTTGTCATAATTTAATCTATAACAACATTAGAGCATTGAAGATGCTCTAATAATTTTATTAATATGATATGGTTTACTAGTTGTATATAAAAGGATGACTCCACTATAGAGCCAACTGTTAACTTCATAGCAAAACTGAATATAATCATTACCGGTGTTTTAATTAAGCGTCTTTATTGCAACTTGACTTGAAATTAACAGATCCCCATCGTTAAGAAACAATATACAACTCACAGTAACCATATTTTACCTCATGGATAAAACCAGTACAAGTCCTTCTCACTTTTGTTTTCTTCTGTTGCGTTTTCCAGCTGTAATTCTTTTCTCTCTCTTGCATGTCATCATGCATGGACACGTGGTCCTTTTGTGTTGGTTTCGGGATTAGGGTTAGCTTATGATAGGGCTGCCTACTTGATCTATATAAGGCATGTACAATGTTCTTCTTTCACACACAATTAATGAAAAGATGTTTGGCCTTTCCTTTTGCAATATGTTACCTGCTTTCTTGTTCATTGTAATGCTGCAAAAGCTCATCGTCCAACATGGTATCAGAGCAGGTATTTGACCTGTCTCTGGTGACCATTGTTGTCCCTTTCATTGTTTAAAACCTGCCCTCGAGATCTGCTATAATGGCAGACTCCTCAGCAAGCCAAACCACATCTCAACCACAAGTTCTTGGCCCTCAAAATAACCTTATCCAACCACACCATCAGCTAGTGTCTCTCAAACTCACAGATTCAAATTTTCTCCTGTGGAAGCAGCAAGTCCTAACCACCATCAAAGGTTATGGACTTGAAAGCTATATCTCCAACTCAGATCTGACTCCTTCACCGACAACCATTGCAGACAACACAGGTTAGATCCAAGTCAACCCTGAGTATGTGAGCTGGGTTAGACAAGATCAGCTCCTAGCCAGCTGGCTCCTCTCCTCTCTCTCTGAAAATCTTCTAATCATGATGGTGGGCAAGAACACCTCGAGGGAGATCTGGCAAGCCCTAGAGTCCAACTACTCGGGTCAATCTAAAGCCAGGCTCATGCATTTCAAACTGCAACTGCAAACCCTCAAGAAAGGGAACATGTCCATGAGGGAGTTTCTCTCACAAGTCAAGAGCTGTTGTGATGCACTTGGAACAGCTGGAGAGCCAGTTAGTGATCAGAACCACATTCTTCATATCCTCGCAGGGCTAGGGTCAGAGTACAATGCAGTGGTTGTAGCTGTAACAACCAGATCTGAGCCATACACCATAAATGAGGTTCACTCTATGCTCCTGAGCTTGGAATCAAGAATGGATCTTCAGTCACAGCCCACAGTCAACATGGATGGCTCAAATCCCTCAGCTCACTTTGCTGTTCAAAATAACTCCAACCATAACAGCAAACTTCATGCAAACTCTCCCAACAATCAGAACCAAGGGCCTTTTAGCAGAAGCAACAATTTCTCCAACAGAGGAAGAGGCAGGAACTCTAGAGGGAGAGGAAGAAACTTCAGAGGTAACAGGCCTGCATGTCAACTGTGTGGCCTCTCCAATCACACAGCAGACCGTTGCTATCATCGGTATGACTCAACTTACCCAGGACCAACCAATATGCAGGCCCAAGTAGCTCAAACTACTCCAAACCAAGCTGCACCACCAACTGCTCACTACCTCACTCAAGCTAGTGACACTATGACTGAAGCAAGCTGGTTTGCTGACTCAGGAGCCACAAACCATGTCACAAATGAGCTTGCCAACCTCAACCTTGCTTCTGACTTTCAAGGCAACAGTAAGCTGCAGATAGGTAATGGCACAGGTTTATGCATTTCTCATATTGGCAATTCTTACCTTAAATCTGATTTGCACTCTAAAACCTTTGTACTGAAAAATCTTCTTCATGTACCTACCATTACTAAGAACCTAGTGAGTGTCTCACAATTTGCCAAAGATAATTGTGTATATTTTGAGTTTCACCCATCTCTCTGTCTTATCAAGGATCAGGAAATTCATTAGAGTAAAAACCTGCTCTCGATATGTTTGGTGAAATGAAAAGAGTAAAAACCTGCACTGGGATTTCTTCATTTTTGGTGAAATAAATTGAGGAAGCCTGCTCTGGATATGCTTGGCTTTATCAATTTATTTTTATGGAAGCATTAGGTATATGAATTGAGGAAGAATCCTAATTACGAAGGGTTTTTGATTAGGATGGGAAAATTCTTGTTTGAAGCCACCTCAATTATGCCATGTTGGATATTACAAATAAAATTGATAAAGCCACCTTATATGACACATAAGATTGTGACATGGCTTATGACGCTCATATGGGCGCCATATAATTTCTGCAAATCAGATTGGAGTGTAGTTCACACAAAGATGTTTGGAATATAGGATNATATCCCAAACTAATGATCCTTAGAGGAGAAAAAGCAGGAAAGATATTATTTTATTCCTTCTCATACACTCGTTCAGAAAGAAAATAGGAAATAGTTTTTAGTTTTCCTCTCTTCTTCTTTTTCTTATTTTTCAAGTATTGAGAAATTAGAGTAAGTAATTTGTACAATATTATAAAAAAAAAAAAAAAGAAGAAGAAGAATGGCTTTAATCATAAGAAGCTTCACATTCATGACAGGTACATTTTTTGGCATGTACATTGCACAAAATTACAATGTCCCAAACATTGGCAAATTGTTTAAAGCTGGTTTTGTGGTGGCCAAGCATTTTGAGGGCACTTACAGAAAACCAAACAGAGGCAAAACTGAAGACTTTGAAGAATAAGATTAATGTATGTACATATAACCACTAGCCGCATACATTTTTTATTTCTTTTTATTTTTAAATTTTTTTTGGGAAACTTGAATGTAATTTCATGTTTGTGCATATGTAAAATTTGACCTTCTATTTTGTGTACACTAATAAACTTTCTCCTTTCTAACATCATTTTGTGTTCCATTCCATTAGATGAAATCAAAATGCTTTTAAACAAAATTTCTCAACAAAAGCACTAAGAAAAGTGTGCATATAAGATAATACACACAGGAAATGAACACACCTTAGAGAAAGAAAAACTGAACCCAACAAGAACATCCAATCATCTTATTAATGTCAAAAGATAGGGTATGCTTCAATTCTAAAAGAATCAAATCAAAAGATAATAGAAAGATAATAGACATTAGAATAACTAAACAAATTCCACACGTAAAAGCCAACACATCCAAAAATTTCTCAACAATGAGGAAAATGGAAGTTCAGATGACGATAATCTATGGCATCCGAATTTGAAAAAACAAAATAAAAAAAGTTATCTTGCATTATAGTGGTAAAATATTTTTATTTTCCGATCAAATATCCAACCAAAATACCCAAAAGCAGACCGAACACCAGCACTACATAAGACACACCATTGCCTTGCCCTTTTCTCGTTTGCTTTTTGATCGATTCCTACATAATCAGTATGTTATGAAATGTCAGAATTTTGTTTATTTGTTTTTTTTAGAGTATGAAATTTCAATTCAAAAGCATGCATAGCCTTACTGATCTAAATAATGTGTAAAGAATATTAGTTAGGAAAAGAGACCCCAAAAGTTCAGTTGAAATCTGCCGGTTTTCCCATTCGTTATAAGTTATGCAGATATCTTCCAATGTTTGAAAAGAAATATAACGAAGGTCACAAAAACAAGTCATGAAGTTGGAAAATGAAAAGAAATAAAAAGGAAAAAAACATACCAATTCTCTGAGGAGCCTTTGATTATGTTTAGTAACAGATGCTTTCTCCTCGTTCAACTTTGAGACGACAGCTGTCCACGACTGAACATAACACTTTTCAATTTAGAATACAGTTCAACCCGAAAAGTCGAGTAAATAGAACAATTAGAGAAAACTTAAAAGGGATGGAACGAGATCATTTTTTAGCTCCAATAATAAAAAGAGCCACCCACAATTAACTAACTATTCATAACTGTATATTTTCAGTAATTAGTTGCTCACATAAAACCTTTAAAAACGAGAAGCTATAAGGCATAATAATTCACAATAGTTTTTGAATTGACTTCCTACGAGAAGACATGAAAATGCATCAAATCAGCAAAAACTCCAACTTTTTTTTTCTTTTTTTTTNTCACATAAGATAGGCAACTACTAAGTGCAATGTTCTTCCTTTTTGCACATAACTTATACAGATACAGTATACTAAATATATTTGACTAAAAAAATCATAAGTAGTTAGTTAACATTTCTAGCAATTTTCCTTTTCTTTTTCCTTTTTTTGGGCTCGGAGGGGTTAGAAGGGGGATTACCTCAGAAGATGAATTTCCCATGGATTGCTTCAATGATCTTGCGACCTGCATATATAAGAAAATTTTTAGCATATCTAAGTAAAAATAAATGGAAAAATGAAAGAAAGAAAAAAAATTAATCATCGACTAATAAGACTTGAAAACCTCAGACAACACTGGCTTCCGAATCTCATCCTCAGCCGAAGTCCCTTCCTCATCTCCTTCAGGCACAGGGGAAGGAGAATTAGCTGGAAAATAAACGACTTTTAACCTAATCTCTTCAACTACCTTCCCATCTTCCCTCGAAAACTGCATTTTACCACCGGGAAGAAAAAAAATAAAATTAATTCAAACATAAACATCATGTTTCTCAATACACTACCAATTGCACTTAATGCAAAACGAAAAAAAAAAAAACCCCACCATTTCTTGGATAACTTCCTTACTGGTAGTGCCTTGTGGAGCAATCACACTCTGAACAAGAAACTTATCCTTGCACTGCATATCAGGTGGAGCCTCTTTCTGGGCTTGCATAGTGACTAACATAAAACCAAAAACGAGCTAGAAAATTTTAAAACGATGAGTTATCACTTATCCGGAGTTTAACAGAGCCAATTAAACAAATTTGTAAATCCTACTAAACATTGAATTTAAACCAAGAAAAGGGCTTTCACCTGTGACATTGCAGATGGAGTTGGGCAGAACAACGCCGGCATTCGGGCGAACGCAATAGTTTTTGGGGTTGGTTGTTTTAACCTTTTTTTTTTCAATTAAAAAGACATGATGATAAATCACACACGCATATGAGTAATTAATTAAACTAACAAAAGTTCGATTTTTTCTTGAGAAATACAAGTTACAACAAACCTTAAATGCTATATATTGATCTGTCCTGTTTGACAACTCCATACAGCATGAGCTATGCTTCTTCAATTCAACTTCAGCCATAAGCCCACATAAAAAGCAAACAGAAACAACTAGAGTTAACATATCCAGAATGAAAAGGAACAATTTTTCAGTTCTTTTGTATTAGATTTTTAGATTGTAAAAATCCAATCTTGGATTGACAAAAACCTAAAAAAATAGACAGTACAAGGAAAAAAAAAAAAACAACAGTAGCCCTCTACTTCTTCTTCGTTATCTTTTATCGTACAATGAACAAAGTGCGAAATTATTAAATCCAAAGACAAATCGAGCTTACAAGGGAACTTTAGTTCTGATGGCTGAACGCTGAGAAAATCCCCTACGCTCATCTTTATCAACTTTGGTCTAAATCAAAGGAAACGTGAGTATCGGTATGCGCTCGAAATCGAGAATTACTGAAACGAAAGGGGAAATTTAATGAAACAATTGCTCAAAGGAGTACTTTTTTCATCCTCCGACGAAAACACCTAAAGGCAGTGAATAAGCGAGGGCAAGTTTTTCATTTATTGTTTTTCCTTATTCGACGATTGCTTAATAGCATATAATATATTTTTTTCGAATTTATATAGCATTTTATAATTTCGGATTTTCTAAGGTAAATGAATAAAAATTAATCAATTAATTATTCGACATGAATATTCACCTAATGAAAAAATCCATCAATATATATCAATGTTTTAAAACGCGTATAGCGTAATGCGTCGCGTTTTAGTCTTTATATTGCGTAGCGTAAATAGCGTTGCATGTTGCGTAAGCTATTTAAGTATAATTTTTTTTTATAGAAATATTACAAGTATATTTGCATATAATAAAATGGATGATTGATTACAAAAATTATCATAGTATTTGAATGACTTCAAAAATAACATCTAAGGATTAATTCTCACAAATGTTTAATATAAATATCATCATAATATAAATATTTAATAATATCAATACTAAAAGATAAAAACAAACAACGAAAATACAATGAGGTAAGTCATAATATAATTTTAAGTATATGCATTTTAATTATTATTTTTTATTTAACTACAACATAAATCTAACCATTAGATAGGAACTTTTTATTCTTTATTTAAATGTAAAATATCAAGAGATAAAATGATACAACAAAAATAGACTAAAAAATATTACACTATTCAAATTAAGACTTTACATTTTCAAACTTTTAATTTGAAATCATTATCAAAATTTTTAGTTTTAATTGTCATTTGTAAATATGACTCTGATCCCTAAAAATTACAAGTTTTTGAATATTATTGTTCAAATGTCGTTGTAGAAATATAACGCAATGTAACGCACAATAGCGTGAAATAGCGTAAGAAAGCGTGCTGTTTCAACATTTCGCGTAAGCTTTTCGAGAAAAACACTAAATATACAAGGCTACATCACATTTTTTTCTAAAAAAAGCTATATAGCGAGCAATAGCAAGCTACATAGCGAGCTATTTAAAACAATACTATGTATACTTTGGTTTACCAATTTCTGAAAAATGTTTCAAATGTTTTCTTATGAAAAACAAAGGCTTTAAATTTAATTAAAAGAATATTGCAAATCATTTACAAGCGTAAAATAAGTCGAATCTAGACGAGCTTAAGCTTCTGAAATTCATGTCTTTATCAAATCTAGTTAACTTAACAAATCTATAGACGAGCAGCTACCCAAGCTTGATTCTATTACTAAACGAGTTTTAAATAGACTCCAACTTGATTTATTTATCAAACTAATAGACTGGGCTTTAATTGTGTCTGGCAATATAGCAAGCTACACTTCAACTAATGGGCCAATAAGACCTTTAGTTCTGTAAGTGGGCTTAGTCATTATATATATATATAAGTTTTATGATGGCTCCAGATCAACTAATGGCCCAATGAAAGTTTATTTGTGTCTAGCAACATAATCGAAATAAGGACACATCTACTTTGTAATCTCATCCGAATTAATCTACTTTGTAGCCTTTCTAGATTGGTTTACCAATTTATAATTTATATATGTCTCGGCAAAATCTAAACTATTAGTCTTTATAATATTATAATGGGACGAGTAATTGATGTTTGTCATGTGCAATTCAGTAATCTAGTACATGAATCAATTTGATAATGAAGTATTAACTTATCTAGTCCAATGGTAGACTAAAAAATGTGGAGTGTGAAAACATGATCTATTAGTTTCTATTGAGATCTATTTATTCTAGTTTTATAAAATTTTAATTATACAGTTGAAAATTAGAGGTAGAGACCTCCCATTAGACCGAGATAAGATTTCATGTTTCAAAATAATACCTGGAATTTGTATGAATTAGAACGTCAAAATCAAACTTAATAGAATTTCCATATTTGACCACAGAAAGAAAATAGTGAATGTTTCGTGGGAGTCAATTTTAGTTTGGCACAAATTATACATGGGTTTATTGGTAAATTTAACCAGACTTAAAAGCCTGTGGTCTTCAATGCCATTGAACTTTTTCCCCTCACAAATATAGGCAACGGAAAATTATTCATTCCCATATGCAAATATATATTCCACATTCTAAAAAAAAAAGAATATACTTAATTATAATCAAATTAGTTAGTATATAATCAGATTTTTACTGTAGAGATTAGAGTACCATTAAAAATAATTTTTCCAAAAACAAATTAAGCAACACGAAAGCGTACCATTTTAACCAGTAGTCCTTTTCCAAGGAGACACAGTACACAGCAAACATTCATATTAGGAAACCCTAATGACATAATTAAAAAGCTAATTGTTGATTAAACACAAACACATTCAACACACTAATTAATAGTACATAATAATGTTTTTAGGAAAATAAAGGCTTTGTCGTTCTCTTTCTCAGTAAGGAGAAAGGCCCACGTTGGCAGGCGTGAGAAACCCATTGTCCTTCATATTCAGCACGTCCTCTCCATCCTATAAAATGATTTTTCATTTCATTTATTCATTTTTTTAATTAAAAATTGAAAACAAAAATCAAATAAATAAATAAATTTGTATGGCTATTGTTAGGCAGACTTTATAAATAAAAGTATGACATTCTATATCATAAATATGTACTTTCCTTAAAAATTATGACAGATCGACCCATCTATAACATAAAAAGTCATAATCTAAGGAACGACATAAACAAAACGACTAAATTTTATATACGTATGCATTTATGTTGTAAACTTTTGGCGGCCGACACGCCAAACGGTCAGACCGCCTCATACAAGAATTTGGGAAAGGAAAATAAGTGGATAC
>BKCP01007159.1:124412-226554 GCA_008636005.1 Striga asiatica | reverse complement strand
AGGGAAATGGAGTTCATTACGGATAGCTCGAGCAGGCCTCAGTGGTAGGTCAATGATCTTTATTCAATTCTTGGTTTCGTCGAATTTATTTTTCGACTTCAAGGGCAGGGAGATGGAGTTCATTACGGATAGCTCGAGCAGACCTCAATGGCAGGTCGATGATCTTTATTCGATTCTTGGTTTCGTCGAATTTATTTTCTGACTTCAAGGGCAGGGAGATGGAGTTCACTACGGATAGCTCGAGCAGACCTCAGTGGCAGGTGGATGATCTTTATTTGATTCTTGGTTTCGTCGAATTTATTTTTCGACTTCAAGAGAAGGTAGATGGAGTTCATTACGGATAGCTCGTGTAGACCTCGGTGCCAGGATGATGGTTTACTTGATTCTGGTTTTGCTGATATTCATTATTGCTCGAGCAATGGCAGGTCGATGGTATTAATTATTGTTCGAGCAGGTTGATGGTTTTTGATCGGTTTGGCCTTGTTGAAATTATTTTTCGACTTCGGTAGCAGGTTGAGGGTATGCATTATTGATCAAGCAGGTTGATTGCTTTTTGTTTGATTATGGTTTTTTTGAATTTAATTTTTGACCTCAATGGAAGATAGAGGGCATTAATTACGACACGAGCAGGTTGATGGTTTTCTCTTGGTTTGGTCTTGTCGAATTTATTTTCCGACCTCAGTGGTAGGTCGAGGGAGTTCACTCGGAGCAGTTCACAGAGCCAAGTTATTCAGGTTGATGATTTTATTTGGTTTTGTCAAAATTCGACTTTCGACTTCGGTGTGGTGTCAGGACATCCGGTTTTCGAGAGGATGAACAACAGGGTTGAATTTCAAATTTTGAACTGAGGGGGTGATGATAGGAGGAGGTGGTAGGAAAGGTTTATCTTTGAATGAAGAGAGCTCGAACATGGTGATCGAAAAACATCAAGACGTAAGTTTAAATTTTTAAATTCAAGACTTTGGTTTTCAGTTTTCGACCTCATCGCCGGTCACTCGGTTCCCAGTTTTCGACCTCAGTGGTCGTTCAACTTTCGGTGTTCGACCCCAGTGGCGGGTCACTCGGTTTTCGACCTCAGTGGTCTTTTAACTTTCGGTGTTCGACCCCAGTGGCGGATCACTCGATTTTCGACCTCAGTGGTCGTTCAACTTCGGTGTTTGACCCCAGTGGCGGGTCACTCGGTTTTCGACCTCAGTGGTTGTTCGACTTTTGGTGTTCGACCCCAGTGGCGGGTCATTCGGTTTTTGACCTCATTGATTGTTCAGCTTTCGGTGTTTGACCCCAGCGGCGGGTCACTCGATTTTTTACCTCAGTGGTCATTCAACTCTAGGTGTTCGACCCCTGTGGTCATTCAACTCTCGGTGTTTGACCCCAGTAGTGGGTCTCTCAGTTTTCGACCTAAGTGGTCGTTCGACTTTTGGTATTCGACCCCAGTGGCGGATCATTCGGTTTTCGACCTCAGTGGTCAATCAGCTTTCGGTGTTCGACCCTAGTGGCGGGTCTCTCGGTATTCGACCTCAGAGGCAGGTCTTTTGGTATTCGACCTAAGCGGCGGGTCTTTTGGTTTTTTACCTTAGTGGTCATTCAGTGTTCATTTGGGGTCCCGATGCTCATTTGGAGGTTTGGTGACTATTTGGTGGTCGATGATTTATCCAAATTATAACCTCAGTGGCAGGTTGACGGAAACAGCCCGGGGAGGAATTTCACTCTTGGATCGAGTCATGCTTACTCGACCAGAGTGGAGGGACTAGATGATATAGGATATTATATACTAGACCAGTCTTAATGGATAAAAAGGGAATATATTGAATAATAAGCCTACAATGGCTAGGACACGTGGCATGGTGTTATGGGACAAGCCCAATTAGGGCCATAAGGTACACTCCCTCTATAAAAGGGGGCTAAGGTATCCCATTCTCTCATTCTCTCTACATTCATTACTATACACTTGAGATTTGGAGTCTTACTGACTTGAGCATCGGAGGCCCGACGCCGGAACCCCTCCCGGCGTTGGGTTCTTGCAGGTACGAGGCCGTACGAGGCCGTACGAGTCGAAGGAGCCCGAGTGAAATATAACTCACTTCAGAGTGATACACCAAACACGAGGGCATGGTGAGACCAAGCGAACGAGGAAGCGAGCGAGGTCCTAGTACAAGTAATCTAGTGAGGCATGTGTTAGCATACGTGAAGTGTTTGTGAACGCATACGTGAAGTGTTTGTAGCGTGTGTAAGGACAATGTCTATAAGGCCGATTACTAGAGTGGGCAAACATTAGATAGGTGCCGAGGGTAGCGTCCCTTGATACATGAATAAGGCCAAATGTACTAAAATTATGCCTGCATGAATGAGATAGCTTTAAAGATACCTTGAGTGGGGTGTTGTATCGTGTGTGTGCGAGCCATTGTATTTTCCATTGTGCAATTGGGGAATTATAGCCTCTGGGTTGAGCGCGAGTCCGTAAATGTGTTGTGTCACTTGTATATTTACTTAATAGCTTCGGCGAGTGCGTAAGTGACGGCTAGCAGTGCCGCCAACAATAGTTGTATGGGCTAGCGCAGGTTGGCGGGTCGCGATGTAGGCTGGCTGGTCGGGAAGATCAGGCCGCATAGGGCAGTGATCGGGCGAAAACTTAGGCCTAAAAATTTACCCTGTGACAAGTGGTATCAGAGCCCACGATGGGTTTTGATTGCCGAGTGTGGGAACGTGTTGAACCCAGGATCGATGTGAATAATTTACGGTGTCCTTTGATGTATGGATCAAAGGCTGAACATGCCAGACCCTAAGAAGTTCGTTGCTGTTCTGAGATGTCGGGGAAGTTGACAACTTTCTTTGAGTCTTGGAGCGGAATTCCATGTCTCCGGAGTGTCCTGGAAGACAAGAATGTTAATTGTGGACTCGTCTTGTCGCGGGACGCAACTCTGGTGGGCAAGTACTAGCGTAGTGTGACGCGAGTGTGAGATGGGACAGATCGGACGCAGGTACGCTATAAACGAAGTCAAGGGTGACCAAGTTCCTTCCTTGCAAAGGTAGTGCGAGGGTGATGCGCTGAAATGATGCAGACTGACGCGGTTCATCAAGGTACGGGACCTTGATGCTCGGCACATGCAACATGTGTGCGAGCGGGACAAGTTGTTCATGTGATGGGTTGATTGCAATATGCCCGAGCCGAGTTGCAGCGGCAAAACGGGTGAGTGATCGACCTAGGTGATGGCCTACGCCGAGTACCTTGTGATGAGGTGTTCACGTGTCTAATTCGAGGTGGACACGATGTGGATGGATGGGAATCGATAAAATCATGGTGGCATGTGTGAGAGAAATCCGGCGATGGGATGTGTGTGATATAACCCCACGTGCTGCCCAAACAACCAACGATGGTGGGCAGGAGTCGAGACAAGATCTTGTTCGTGTGGACCAATGGATAGAAGATTGTACTAAAAGATGATGGCCAAACCCAACGCCTTTGTGTTGTGGGGCGGTGCATGCAATGATAAGGGCACGCTGGCCTGAATTTGTTGGTGTACGTGAACAACGTTGGAGTCTATATTGAACCTGATGCGTGTGGGATGTTGTGTTCGTGAAGTGCGCTGGGCGTGGAGTTACTTGTTCTTTATGGACAAGGCGTAGCAGAGCCAAATTGAGCCAAGTGATAGTCTCAAAAGTGAGTTTGTCAAGTGTTCGTGGATGGACATAAGGGTGGCGTCGCGGCTGGGCCTAACTGAGCCTAGGACGGATCCATGTGGGAGTACGTCGAATGTTCGTGGTAGATAAGAGCATGGCCTCGCGGCTGGGCCTAATTGAGCCAATGACGCATCCAAGTGGGGGAGCGCTACGAATGTTCGTGGGTGTACGCGCATGGTCTCGCGGCCAGACCTAATTGAGCCAAGGCTTCGCGGCTGAGACAAATTGAGCCAAAGTGATGAGTTCATGGGGGACTCATCATATTACACGAAGGGTGAGAAGTGTTGTCCAATTGTGTTGTCAAAAATAAGGAGTCCATGGGGGATTTGGGCATGCGAGTCAAGGGTGACTTGGTTCTTACGTAATTTCTTTACCTTGAGGCAAAGTGGAATTGGTGTAGTCGAATACTTGTTGCTGTGGGCAAGGTTCGAGGCAAGCCAACAACATTTGTATTGAGTCGACGAGGACGCCGACGACTTCAAGTGGGGCAGGTTTGTTACACCCCTAAGTGTGACGTCGGCTGGGGCAGGTTTGTTACAAGGCGCGGTATTGAGGTATGCAGTGCCGAATAGGGGAAGAAGGCACCAATATACGAGGTCTGGGGCTATCTTAGCGGGCATGCTAAGTCCAAGGGCCGAGTATTTGGGCGTCCTTTGGGATGGATGCGGTATTCAGTCGGGTCTTCATGGGGCGACGAAGACGTGTACGATACTCAACTATTAATGTCCAAGTGTTGGTGGGATTGCGTGCGGTTGGGTCGAGACCTAGTGTGGGGTCTTGACGCACATCTTGTCGCTTTAGATTGTGGCTTTGGATAATACATGATTATGGGGTCGAGTACAAGTCGAGGGTTCGCCGGACACCGGTTGCCGCAGGTTGTGCATGGCCTTGCGGGCACGTTGGCTAAACGAGACATGGTCGGACATAGGCTGGTTTGGGGCCAAGAGTGCTTCAAACGAAGCATTTTTATGGACGCGCGAGTGTAGGCGCTATGTCTAAACCGTAGACGGGATTTGAATGGAGCACATGGGCAGAACGTGGACTAGACGGTTATTTAGTCTAGGGTGACCTGGATCTTCTTATCCATTTGAGATAGAAAGCCAAGTGGGATCAAAGGAGATCGAGGCACGTGGCTGAGCGATTTCTAGTGACACATGGCCGAAGCGGTTTCTGACCTACGTAGGATGTCGGATAAGATAGGCACAGCGGTTGGCATCCGTCAGTTGTTGAAGCTGAGTTGGCATCACAAGATGCAGGAACGTACATCATGGGCATTTGTAACTGCCAGGCGGTTGCCTGCTCAGGTCCCCCCCGAGGTTTTCTTCCTTCTATCAAATTGTTTTACAAAAGAGTAGGGTAAAGGGCTGCACTGCTGAAGCGTATAAATAGGCGAGGCAAGTGTCCGCATTTTGAAGAGGAGAGGCGCGCGAGACGCGTGAGGCTGGGTAGGCTGATCTCGACGAGCCTATGTTGAGTGATACACCAAACACGATGGCATGGTGAAACCAAGCGAGCGAGGTCCTAGTACAAGTAATCTAGTGAGGCATGTGTTGGTATACGTGAAGTGTTTTTAGCATGTGTAAGGCCAATGTCTATAACGCCGATTACTAGAGGGGGCAAACGTCAGATAGGTGTCGGGGGTGGCATCCCTTGATACGTGAGTAAGGTCAAGTATACTAGAATTATGCCTGCGTGCATGAGATAGCTTGAAAGATAGCTTGAGTGGGATGTTGTATCGTGTGTGTGCGAGCCATTGTATTTTCCATTGTGCAATTGAGCAATTATAGCCTCTGGGTTCGGCGCGAGCCCGTATATGCATTGTGTCACTTGTATGTTTACTTGATAGCTTCCGCGAGTGCGTAAGTGACGGCTGGCACCGCCGTCAACTATACTTGTATGGGCGAGCACAGGTTGGTCGATCGCAATGTAGGCTGACTGGTCGGGAAGATCAGGCCGCATGGGGCAATGATCAGGCAAAAATTTGAGCCTGAAAATTGACCCTGTGACACTGTGCCTGGCAATATTGGCCCGCATGATTTCCCGAAAGTCGTCTAAAGTGAGTAGGCCATGGTCGAGGCATTGTATGAGTCAGCAGAGGTTGTAGCCAACCCTCGAATCCATATCAACCATCTATTTGGAAAACAACTTCTGGACACAGACGCGGCGCGACGAGAGTAAGATCACCCTCCCGTAGAGCTTCCTCGGCATTGGGATTGAGCTGTTTGTGGAGAATCTCAACCCTGGACTTAAGCGCATCCAACTCCCTGACGTGCCTATCCACTTCCTCGGCCAATGCCTTCGCGTGCTACTCGCCTAGCTCAAATTCCCTATTGGCCCAGGCTGCCCTCTCTTTCCTAAACTCCTCGGCCATTCGGGCTGCCGCCCTCGTAGCCTCGGCTTCCTTCTCCCCGGCCTTCACAGCCTCCGCTTGGCCAGAACGAGCTGTGTCTCCAGCTGGTCCATCTTCGGACCCTATCATTCAAAGAGTTGATCTGATCCCGGCAGACAGCGTGGTCCATCTTTCGGTAGTCCGCTGAGGTCTTGCGACTGGTTGGCGGCGTGGATGAGCTCGACCATCACCCGTGACAGCGTCCCAGCCACATGCTGGATGAGCTGAGCAGTTGAGAGCTGAGAAATACCGGCCTCGGCGGTAGGGGTCCAAGCGACAAGCAGGAGCTGAGCTGCCTGCATCACCTGGTCAGGCACCCCAAACTGGTTGGGGAGAGTAACCCCTTCAGCGGCCCAAAGGTCGGATACCAGTCATCCGGGAAGTCGGGGAGATCCTTTCCCAGGCGCGCCCGCCGTTCGGCATCAACTGGGACGAAGGTATTCACCTAGTTCTGATGCACATACGCCGAGCTCTCATGGACGAGACCCGAGCCCCCCGCCTCGGCAGCTTTCTTCTTCTTGGGAAGGGCCTGGTCCCTGGCCCCCTCATTGACGGTCTCTTCATCACCGGCCGGGCCCTATGGCTCCCTGGCTCAGCGTCGCATGACACCCAGCTCCACCACGGCCTCGCGTCGGCCTATACGACCGACCGCCTCAGCACCTGCAGTCGCCAGGGCAACCTCTTTGGCGCTTGGGCCCTCACGGCCCTCTTCTGAGCCATCTTCATGCGGCCCGACATTATCTCCTTCGTCCTGGCCTTGAGCGGATTGGGATTAGCACGTCGGTACTTGTTGGCCTCCTTGACTGACTTTAACCTACGCAGCCAAAGTATCGGATAGTTGACTGCAAGATGAATGCAGTAAATTAAGAGGAGATAAGGTGTTCAAAAAGATTTAAAAAGTTCGATTGGGAAGCCGAACTGAGAAGAGAACGGATACCTGGAACAAAGGATATGTTGGGAATCACCGGACACAAGTTGTAGTCAAGCAGGTTTTGTTCCTCGACAAGAGGCCGGTAGTGCTGGTCTTCGATGAGACGTCTTAGTAAAGTGTCGACCCTAGCAGCGAGACTTGGACTAAGATTCGAACTCGTATTGCAGACTGAAAACGCAAAGAGTGACATGTTAGCACAGGAAAGAAAGTAACATTAGTAGGCAAAGAGATAAGATCAAAATGCATACTTCGGTTAGAAATAAAATGAGTAGGGGGATGCCGAGCTGCGCCCTCGGTCCCCATTCCCCGCGACCCAAAACCACTCTGGCATGTAGCCGTGCAGGGTCTCGAGAAGCTTGGCCACCAGCGACTTGTCGACCCCCGAGAGGACATAACTATTATAATTGCCGATGTCACCGGACTTCTTAAGGCTGAACAGAGACTTCACTTCCTCGCCAGTGTGGTCAGGCCAACCTTGACGATGGAACATCACGATCAGACTCAAGAGCTGAGCTAACAGCGTCGGCACTAATTGACTAATGCCGGCCTCAAGCTCGCTGAGAATATCGTTCAGAGTGCCGGGCAACAGAAATCGGAGACCCAGAAGAATACTAGAGCGATAAACTCCGATACAGCCCGACGGTGGGCAGCGGATCCTCTCCCCTGGGCAGGACGCAAATAATCGAACTACTACATCGAAATTGAATTTATCCCTCAGCTGGGCCAGATCGGCGTCGTCTATGACCGACGACATTTTCCATGTCGTGGCCTCACAGGGAGTTGCCCAGACACGAGGAGGTCGGCGCCAAAGCCTAGGGGAGCTACAGTCACGGCTTAAACCTCGGCTTCAGTAGCCTCATCGCCACGGTCCATAGGAACCCGCTCTCGTCCGTCGGTGTTGCCCCGAAGAGTCTCATCAACGAGGTCTTAGTCGACGTCCGAGTAAGAGCCCAGGAAATCGACGTTTACATATTCGTCATCATCAGCGACGGCTGACTGATTCAAGTCGAGCCCGTCACCCCCACGCAAGGGGGAGGGTGTTGAGATCTATGAGAATCTCGTTATGTACAAATCACGAATTCAATAGCAAACGTAAACCTATGCGCAGCGGATCTAAAGGTTTGACGTAGAGAACTTACGGCTTAAAATTTTTGGCGTTCTGGCTGATCTTCTGGATGGCCGTATACACCACACGAACAGATAGAACAAACGAAAGGATGAATCGGGCTCACGTGCGATCGGGATCGGGTCGTGTGGGGCTGTCCCCGGTCGGGTCGCGGCACTCGGGTGGTCGTCGGTTCGAGCGTCTCCCTTTGCCGGTTCGCACGTCTCGCGGTTTGGTCTGATCGTGAGGTTGCCGGCTGGTCACAGCTTCACGGCGGCTCATCTCAGCGGCGATCAGCTGGTCGGCGGTCCTCAGGTCTCGGCTTCGTGGATCGTCAACTTCTGTAGAAGATCACCAGGTATCGATTACCTATGGATCTTCTACTGTATTACTCAAACACCCTTCTTTAACTTGTACCGATGGAGCAACAAGAAGAAGATAAAGCTCGAATGAGAACTGGGAGAGAGATTATGAGGGGCGGCCAATTTCACGTGAATGTGGAACTGTGTTCTCTTCTCATGAGCTTAATGATGTATATATAGAGATACAGTAGGGACCCTTAAGAGATTAAGAATATGGCTCCTTAATTAACTAGACTAACTGTGGGCCAAGTCCACTTCTCTAATTAATTAAATAATATTAGTGGGTCACCAACATTATATTATTTCACTCCATTTTCCTAGCCCAAATTACATTTGAGACTCCAATAATTACTCTATTTACCTCCCCACGTTTAAGATATAATGCCCATTAATTAATTCGATTACTGACAATCAAGAATTAATTATTTATTATTATTTCACCTTATTATGCCAGAATTTAATCCACCTGCTGGGTTTAGCATAATAATCCTTCATGAACTCACTCCGGGGACATCATCAAATTAACGCACATGGTGACCGTAAATATCCTAACAGCACATCCTATATATAGCAATATTACCCAAAACAGTAAGAATATTGATCCACCGAACTGAACATCACCCAAGTGAATCAAAGTAATATATACAATATATATATATATATATATATATATATATATCTGCCTATTTAATATCTTACGGGTTGAGAGAACGCAGTAATTAACGGCGGCCTAGTTCATTTACGATGATCAATATAAAATGAACTTCTCCTCTCTGAGATCCTGTTCAATACATAAATGTACTAGTGAAACTAATCAGTCAAGACATACTGTACAGTTGACACTACAACCGTTCGAATGGGGTGTTCATGTCCATCTAGGTTGTGAACAACTAATCTTGTTCGCAAGTAACTGATAGAGTGATCTTCGGTTCGCCCGATGACGACCCACTCTATCTAAGTGCAGAACAACAGAACGTAGAACTTGTTTAATCTAACATGATTCTCATTCATAAAGGGAAAATATGAAATAACATGCAAAGCCAAGCTTTCAGTATATAACACAAACAATCTCTCATTTATACTTAAAGCTTTCGCTTTAACAGTATAGTGCTATCAATCTGTTATTATAAAAGACCTATGTCGATCCTATTGCCATGCTCATGACTCTCATTCCTTCCACGTGTTTGAAAAAGACCTTCCCCGGCAAACTCTTCGTGAAAGGATCAGCTAGGTTGTCCTCTAACGCAATCTTGGCAACATCAACGTCTCCTCTACCAACGATATCTCGAATCAGATGATACTTGTGCTCTATGTGTTTGCTTGCTCTGTGGGCTCAAGGTTCCTTTGAGTTCTCTACTACTCCACTATTATCACAGTGTACGGTGATACTTTGTGGCAAACTCGGTATCACCTCTAAGTCCACTAAGAAGATTCTGAGCCAAACTGCCTCTAAGGCTACTATGTACTCGACTTCCATGGTAGAGTCTGTCATGCATTTTTGCTTAGCACTCCTCCATGGAATGGCTCCACTTTCCAAGGTAAACACATAACCTGAGGTTGACTTACTTTCATCCCTATCTAACTGGAAATCGGAATCACTGTAACCCAGAGGTAACAAGCTGTCTGCACGGTAAACTAACGTGTACTCCTTAGTCCTTCTCAGGTACTTGAGTATATGCTTTGCCGCAGACAAATGTTCCCTTCCCGGATTACTTTGATATCTAGCTACCATGCCAACGGCGTAGCTAATATCCGGCCTAGTGCACAACATCGCATACATAAGACTTTCTACTGCCGAAGCATAAGGAACTGTCTTCATGTCCTCTATCTCCTCAAATGTCTTAGGAGACATCTCCTTAGATAGAGGTATTCCATGTCTGAAAGGTAACATACCTTTCTTAGAATCCTGCATGTTGAATCTGGCCAGGACAGTATCTATGTATGAAGACTTGGATAAGCACAACATTGTCTTCTTACGGTCTCGAATGACCCTAATACTAAGAATGTGTCCTGCTTCTCCTAAGTCCTCCATATCAAACTTGTTAGACAACCAAACCTTTACGTTTGATAACTCTTCTTACTGTTTCCAATAAGAAATATGTCATCTACGTAAAACACAAGAAACACCACCACGCTCCCATTGATTTTCTTGTAAACACAATGCTCATCTGGACATTGAGTGAACTCGTACGACTGGATCACCTCGTCAAAACAGATGTTCTAAGATCTCAAAGCTTGCTTCAGTCCATAAATAGATCGATTAAGCTTACACACTAGATGTTCACGTCCTTCAACAATGAATCCCTCTAGTTGCTGCATGTAGATGTCATCCTGAAGGTTCCTGTTAAGGAAAGCCATCTTGACATCCATATGCCAGACCTCATAATCCATATGGGCGGCTACAGCCAAGAGAATCTGAATGAACTTAAGCATAGCTACAGGCGAAAAGGTCTCATCATAATCAATACCCTCGATCTGGGTATAACCTTTCGCAACAAGCCTAGCTTTGAAGGTTTGTACCTTCCCATCCGATTCTCTCTTTCTCGTATAGATCCACTTACATCCAATGGATCGTACCCCATCGGGTGGTTCTACAAGATCCTAGACCTGATTGGAGTCCATTGTCCCTATTTTAGCTTTCATTGCAACATTCCATGAATCTGCATCTTTATCTTGGAGTGTCTCATCGTAAGTTCTTGGGTCCGATTCTAGATCTCCTGAAACTAAGTCCGATGACTCTCCAAGACCTATCCATCGGTCGGGTAAATGAGAAACCCTCCCACTGTGACGAGGCACTGTCTGCACTGGTGCACTCTCAGTGTGCCGTGTTGCAGTATTATGTGATGTATCTACTGGCGCACTCGGTGGGGAATCATCAACTTCACTCCTTAACTTCTCTAAAACTAGTCTTCTTGCGGGCTTATGATTCATAATATAGTCTTCTTCCAAGAATCTAGCGTTCGTCGAAACGATAACCTTCTAATCCTCAAAACTATAAAATAATCCACCTTTCGTTCTCTTGGGATAGCCTACGAAAACTAATGCTTCCGAATGTTTCTCCAACTTGCCAGGTTCCTGCACTAACACGTGTGCAAGACTACCCCAAACTCAAAACTATGAGAAACTGGGCTTGCGCCCTTTCCACGTCTCATAAGGAGTAGTTTCAACTGACTTCAATGGAACCATGTTCAGAATATGCGAAGCTGTTTCCAACGCCATACCCCAGAACGAATCTGGTAACCTCGAATAAGTCATCATAGACCTAACCATCACCATAAGAGTCCTATTTCTTCGCTCTGCAACCCCGTTCTGCTGGGGCATGCCGGGTGCAGTCAGTTGGGATTCAATCCATGTAACGCCCCGTTCGATTTATAGAATTATTTGGATTATTATATTTATCAAATTTTATTTATAAGATTATATTAATTGTATTAGTCGCGATATCGACTTAAATTCTATGTTGACGTACTCGATCGTTTTATTTTAAAACGTTCGTTGTTCAGCGATTTTGGTTTAATCGCATAATTCGAATCGAAGCCGTTCGTTTATGGATTTTTCGGAAATTTTTCGGCATTATTAATGTTATTATTTATTTTATTAAATTGCCAAAGTGAAATAGTTGTTTGATTATATATATTTTTATTGTGTGTAATAAATATATATATTGCCGGATTTATTTATTTAATGTTTTCGGTTGTTGTATTTATTTTCCGAGCGTTAAGTATATATAGTCGAATTTTAATTGAGCCCGAATCGCCGCAAAACCCGGCAACCCGAACCCGCGACCCGTTACCCATTGGCTTAGTGACCAAGTTTTGGACTTAGGTTTCTTTTTATCTGGTTCATTTTCTCTTTTCTCGCGTAACTCATCGCGCAGCTTTTGTCTTCTCTCTCGCGATAGAAATCTCTCGCTCGTAGAATCCTCACCCTTACCAAAATCCGATCACCACCTTCGTTGCTTTTCCTCCGCGCGTAGGCCATCCGCGACCAACCACCGCGAGCCGCTCCCATCGTCGCCCTCATCCTCCACGAGCAGGCCTGCGACCGGGAATTCCTTTCCCCGGCAATCAACATCCACGCACGCAGGCTCCTTCATGAGAAACCCCATCGTCGGCCGCTGCCATTGGACGCCTTCCACGCGGACATCTCCTAAGCCACCATCGTCGCCTTCTCTCGTCGCTGCAAATCTGTCCGCCATCATGAACAGCCCTCGGCGATCCCCTCTTCCCGATGCCTGCTAGCCACGAAGGACGCAGCCGCTGCAACATCCCGACCACTACCACCACGAGTTCGGCCGTTGCGAGCGACATCGGCAGCCCCTCATCTTTACGCGTCGCCACAGCGAGTCCCAACCGTCGGCGACCCTTAGCTGCTGCCGCTTCCCAGCCGCGCGTCATCGCAGCTCCACCGGCGAGTGACCACCGTTGCGACCTCACGAGCTGGGTCGCCACCATCGCGTGTCTTCGTTTTTTAGCCGCCGCTGCAAACTCCGCGAGTAGAAAACCTGACCCCGTTCATCAGTGCGAACTCCGCGAGTAGGAAACCTGACCTCGTTCGTCAGTGCGAGAATGAATCGAGGCCGAGCGTGAGCCGCCCGAGGTTTGTTGATTTATTTTTGGGTCCCAACTGAGGAATCGAGTCCCCTTTCAATAATATTAAGCGAGACCTCATCATCCGGTATGCAGTCGGATAGTTCGAGAGTAGTTGTTCGAGTTTGGACAGCTATGACTCTTGGATCGTAATGTTAGAAGAAAATCGAAAGAAAAGAGGAGAGTTTTGGGACTTCAAACCGTCGCGACCTCACGACTTGAGACGCAGTGTCCAGGAAGTGTTCGACCTCTGGTTTACCCTACAAGAGGGGGAAGGTCTCATTGTCGGGCATGAAGAGGGAGTGATTAAACTCATAAAAATCTTACCCCAGCCATGGAAGTCATTTGTTAGAGATATGCGCAAAGAGCATCTGAAGAAATACTCGATCGTTTTTCTGGATCTACCGCCTATCAACATGTATGACGTTGTAGCCCACCTAGGCAGAGAGTGGGAGAGCAAGGAAGTGCCGTTGGAGACGTTCCCGGAACCATTGGAGGAACCAGAGTTCCGGGTGATAGGTGAACTAAGTCAAGGAAGCAATGAGACACCACGCAATCACCGAGACTGCGTCCAGCTCTAGCCCCGTTTTATGATATGTTGTGTGATAACCCTTTGATATAAATTGCATATCAGGTTTAATACATATTGTCTTATACAGTGATCTCTTCGATTTTTTTGTGAAATCGAACAAGACCTTGTTCAAATCGTGTTAGGGATGTGGATTGTGGAACATTTGAGAGTCCTTGGCCTTATGGTGAAGGCCTTGAACGAATTTGTTAAGTGTCGAGTCATATATAGATTTTTGAACTTGTACTAGCTACTGGATTTTGCTAAAATTGTGATAAATCGCATGATTGGCTAAATGACTTGAATTTTTGTATGTGATGTCCTCTGGTGTTTAGATACTCCGTGTAAAAATTTCAGATTCAAACTCCTTCTGTAGCTATGTCAAATATCGAATTTGGTTTCTAGTCAGAAACTTAGAAAATTCATAATAAATTGGGTTGTGCTCCAAAAATGCTGAAATTTCTAAATGTTGTTCGTCTTTCATATGTGGTCACTTTGTAAACATTTCAGAATTTTTAGACTCCATTTTCTAGGGTAAAGTTTTATTTAAAACTTACTGTTGAATCTTGTTTGAATTATGAAAAATCGACCCCTTACTGGAAATGGCTGAATTTTGGTTTATATGCTCTTGTGGTGATATTTTATGTGATATAAAAGTTCCAGGTTTTATTGAGTTCATTTTCATATGATTTTAATGAAAAAATGATTTCTACAGAATCTTACAATAAATCCTAATAATCGTGTGTTTAATGTTTAGAGCTGGAAAGTTTATATGTTGATCCTCACATGCTGTAGTTGTTTGTGTAAAAATTTCAATGCTTAAATCGTTGATTAGGTCAGACTATAAGTTCATGCTCGTTTTTGCTGAAACCTTGTTTTAATTTTATAAAATTAGGTGTTTTGAGTTAAGGGTTGAAACATGGTGATATTGCTATGTCCAGTGATGAGAATTTTGTGTTAAAATGTCAGAGCCCAACTTGTCCATTTGCCTGACCAACATGGAAATGTGATATTCTCGGCAAATATTGCGAACATGTAGCTTATTGTGTCAAAGTCGGTAAACTGGCATATATGTTGCTCCTTATTACTTTTCTTGGTCACCCCTTATTTGTATTTATGTGTAATCCCATGATTGTGTTGGTCGAGTCTAAGTGCTAGGTCCAAGTGTTCCAATGTCCATAGGACTCCACGAACAACTTAGTTGAATCAAGTTCGACTAAATATGATTTGTGTTTTCCTTCTAAGGTTAAGATAAGTGTTGATTGTAGGACCTTGACTTATTGTAGGTGTATGAGGAGTCAAGCCTCGACCTACGTCACTGCTTGTTGTGTTTTTGCTAATCTGAATTACCAGGTGAGTTTGTTATTCTAAAATTCTCTATGCCATACGTGTTTAAGTGTTTTGGTTGGTATGATCAATGTATGTATGTAAACCATGTGGCTTACTGATGTGAGCTATTACGGCCATCAGTACGGTTGTCCCCGTCGAGTTACGGTATGGTTTCCCTTGCGAGGCAAGTCTCCTTAAGACCTAATGGAAGGCCGTGTCCTTGCGTGGCACGCACTCCCGTCGTTAGGGTTTAGACATCCCCTTTCTGTGGCTAATGATAGATGTGCATATGAGTGAGTCATTGTTGTGTTATTGACAGGAAGTGAGACATGATGATGATTGATTTATATTTATACAGCGATCATACCATGTTAACATTTTATATTATGTGCATACTGGTGAGCACTACATTTTTCAATTGTGCTCACTCCCACCTGCTCTTCACGGATGCAGGTTAAGCAGGTGACGGATGATGAGGCAAAGACGAGTGGGTGGTCATGAATTTATTTCTTTTGCTTCCGCACTTTATGAAACTGTGTTTGAGGTTTACGAGACATGTTGAAACTGTTTTTCAACCCTATGTTTGGAATTGTTGCATTCTGGATATTTTGGTGAACCTGTGATGATTTGGATACTTTGAGTATGTGTCTATTGAATATAATGTCGTTATCAATTATTCATGCTGCTATGTTTAAGCTGAATATCATGATAGATGTTGTGAACCAGGTTAATGAAAACCATGTTGTGAATCGGGCTAATGAAAACCATATGTGAAAACCAAGTTTATGAATCCCCGTGGGTCCAGATAAAACTTGGACTATGTGAATATTGGTTATTAATGCCCATTCAACAAAGAATTTCGAAAATGTATTACTGACTTTTGGAAAGTCCGAAATTTCTTTAAAATCAAAGTGGGGCGTTACAGTTTGGTATCAGAGCGAGGTCTACATTCCTGTAGACTACTCTTTGTGGGAATTACATGTTTAAGTAATTATGTGACTATTGTTATGGTGACCTTGGGTTCGACCACTCGACTTCGTCATGACGCGCTACTTAAGGTATGTTTGTTATATATAAGTATCAATGAAAATACTTATAATGTGAATTGTGAAATTGTACATAAGTAGCAATGAAAATACTTATGATATAGCTTGTTAATATGACGGGGCTTAGGAATTTATCCTCCTACTTTTAACAGTCATGGAACCTTAGATGAGTGGCCAACCTTAGTTGTATGAACTTGAACTCTAGCGATGTAGAGTTAAGTTCTAACTTGAGATTCGATATGATGTCATCGAGTTGAGTTCTGTGTATAACGGTCCTCTCGTTGAAAATTTGGTGTCTTCGTATGAGGACCATTCGCGGGCCATCTCGAAAGGAGAAGGCTTAAGCGAATGGAGTAGACAACCAAAGAAGTCCCCGGTGTGTGGGATATTCGAAAGTCTGTAACCATGGTTAATAAGACTATTAGATGCGTATTAGAACCCAGTCGAATGTGAACTGGACTAGAGTCTGGGTGCCTTATCCAAGCTGTTGTTCGACCACGATGAGTGGTGAGAGAACTCAAAACGTAACACCGTCGCAATGCTCGAGGGTTGCTAAGCCTCGAGAAAGGCGATAGTGACCTATTCTTTTGCGAAAAATTCTCAAACAAAGGAATCCGACCTTGTTCTTAAGGCGGATAGACCGATCCGGCACGCATGAATATTTTATGCCGCAATCTCAAGTGACATTTCTATCTTGAAGGAGACGTCAAAAATTTTCTTCCGTATTTTAAGCCGCGAGCGATTTCCTAGCGACAGCGGGACTTACCAAGAACAACAGGAATTGATAGTGAAGGCAGTAAATCGTGGACTTGTGGAAACGAAGCCGTCTTGTTCCTTCTTAAGATTTTGCCTTCTTCTAGGCTTTTGCAAACCTTATTTTATTCCCTTTTCGCTTGGCAGACCAATGTTGAATTGTGCTTGAGATTTCTTTTAGGCTATTCCATACTTTGAAACTTTCACTTGTCTTTTCTTTCCTTACGTAAGAAGAAGATCGGATGGAGGTAAGCATCTTATTTTTTCGTAAATCCAGGTCTGCCTCCGCGAGTCTAGGAACCTTGTTTAAAATTGCCTTGAAGGCAAATTCGAAGTTTGTTTTGAGGCCCTTGCCTGTTATCTAATTTTTGCGATTTCGCTAGATTTTCCCTTCCTGGCGTAGAATTTCAGATAGATTTTAGCCTCGACATTTTTATTTTTCTATTGATCCTTATCTTTTGATGTTTGTTTCGTGATACCTCTAACTCGAGCAATAGACACTGGAGATTTACGATCGATCTAGTTCTTCTTCTCGTTTTGCTTGGGGTATAGCCGTGTTTAAACCCCTACCTTAGTTTCGCTGTGTGAGTAATTTTTCAAGCGTTCCAACTCTAAATTTCATTCCTCTTGAAGTTTAGATAATTCTTATTTATCCTAAGTTGGGTATTGGCCTTGTTTTTTAAAGACCCGATTGCAAGTAAGATTAAGCATCCATAAGTCTCTACTTATCTTTATTCGTTTGCGAAGTATGTGAGTTTCGTTCGAATGCCATCACTAAATTATCACGAAGACTCGAAAGCACAATTTTCTATCGCCACTTCCGTGAATAACCTACCCTCGAGGGGGACAATAATTATTCACGCTCGGCACCGAGATGAACGCACGGGAGCAGAAGCCAACACAATTCAGTTCGATAAGAAAGATGAAGTGTTTTTCCACCTTAAAAGATTATGCAGAAATCTTTTAAGGAGGATAGTCGAGTCTGAAGCAAGTACATCGTGCAGTGCAGAACCGTCCTTATTCTAAATTATGTTCATCGTAGAAATTTGCCCTCTTTTATTCCTTTCAAAATTTCGGGAGGAACTACGCGTTCGAATTCTAAGGTGTGAAGATTGGGAAATGAGTTGCGCTCGATCAGGACTACTGACACGGTTAGCTACATGGGTAACGAGTATAAGGCGATAAGACTCATGTGGGCGGGGTCGAGTTTCGGAGGGGATACTCAGATCTCATGATTGGAAATTCCCGTTTGAGTCTGTCGTTTTTCTTTTAGATGCGTGTTCTTTCGTATTTCCGAGGACGGAAATATTTTAAGGAGGATAGATTGTAGCGCCCCGTTCGATTTCTAGAACTTTTTGGATTGTTCTATTTATCAAATTTTATTTATAAGATTATATTTATTGTATTCGTTGCGATGTCGACTTAAATTCTATGTTGAAGTGCTCGATCGTTTTATTTTAAAACGTTCGTTGTTCGGCGATTTCGGTTTAATCGCGTAATTCGAATCTAAGCCGTTTGTTTATGGATTTTTCGGAAATTTTTAGGCATTATTAATATTATTATTTATTTTATTAAATTGCCAAAGTGATATAATTGTTTGATTATATATATTATTATTGTGTGTAATAAATATATACATATATATTGTCGGATTTATTTATTTAATGTTTACGGTTGTCGTATTTATTTTCCGAGCGTTAAGTATATATAGTCGGATTTTAATTGAACCCGAACCGCCCCAAAACCCGACAACCCGAACCCGCGACCCATTACCCTTTGGCTTGGTGACCAAGTTTTGGACTTAGGTTTCTTTTTATCTGGATCCTTTTCTCTCTTCTCGCATAACTCACCGCTCAGCTTTTCTCTTCTCTCTCGCGATAGAAATCTCTCGCTCGTAAAACCTTCACCCTCACCAAAATCCGATCATCACCTTCGTTGCTCTTCCTCCCTGTGCAGGCCACCTGCGACCAACCACCGCGAGCCGCTCCCGTCACCGCCCTCATCCACCGCGAGCAGGCCTGCGACCGGCAAATAAACCCCATCGTCGGCCACTGCTGTTGGACGCCTTCCCCGCGGACATCTCCTAAGCCACCGTCATCGCCCTCCCTCGTCGCTACAAAGCTGCCCGCCACCGTGAGCAGCCCTTGGCGATCCCCTCTTCCCGACGCCTGCTAGCCACGGAGGCCGTCGCCGCTGCAACATCCCGACCACTGCCACCGCGAGTTCGGCCGACACGAGCGACAACGACAGCCCCTCCTCTTCACGCGTGCCCACAACCGAGTCCTAACCATCGGGGACCCTTAGCTGTTGCCGCCTCCCAGCCGCGCAACATCGCAGCTCCACTGGCGAGCAACCACCATTGTGACCTCGCGAGCCGGGTCGCCACCATCGTCTGCCTTCTTTTTTCCGGTCGCCGCTGCAAACTCCGCGAGTAGGAAACCCGACCCCGTTGGTCAATGCGAGAATGAACCGAGGCCAAGCGTGAGCCGCCCGAGGTTTGTTGATTTATTTTTGGGTCCCAACCGAGGAACCGAGTTCACTTTCAATAATATTGTGCGAGACTTCATCATCCGGTATGCTGTCGGATAGTTTGAGTAGTTGTTTGAGTTTGGACAGACCGTAATGTTAGAACAAAATCGAAAGAAAAAAGGAGAGTTTTGGGACTTCAAACCGTCGCGACCTCACGACTTGAGACACAGTGTCAAGCAAGTGTTCGACCTCTGGTTTACCCTACAAGAGGGGGAAGGCCTCATTGCCGGGCATGATGAGGGAGTGATTAAACTCATACAAATCTTACCCCAGCCATGGAAGTCATTTTTTATAGAGATGCGCGAAGAGCATCTGAAGAAATACCCAGTCGTTTTTCTGGATCTACCGTCTATCAACATGTATGATGTTGTGGCCCGACTAGTTAGAGAGTGGGAGAGAAAGGAAGTGACGTTGGCTGGAGGAACCAGAGTTCCGGGTGATAGGTTGTCACGCCTCCCACACCGGGTTGGACGGGGACGCAACGTCAAGCAGTAATATGATGAACAATGAATAATACAAAAATAATAACAAGGATATAAAACAACAATTCAAACTTAGTCCGGTGAGAATAAGTGTGATAATCGAGATACAAGTCATACAACATGGTCTGAATAAATATAAATTACAAACTGGCAGCAGAATAGTCTCGGAATAAAACAAGTACCAAAATGACAATCAATAACATTAAGTCCTAATTTTATTACATCCCGAAAATAACTTTTATTTAAGACTATGTTGACAATAAGGAAGCCATGCTTCAGTTGGCAAATTCTTCTTCAGAGTTAGCCTCTTCCACCATGGTTGTCTCCTCGTCTTTGGGGGGGGGGGATTCAAAATACAAAATAGGTGGAATGAGACAAAAATTCTCAGTGAGTGGGTGATTATAATATTAAAAATGTGTTATCTCCAAAATACTTATGTATGTATATATATTATATACTGTTGTTGTTGAAATTACTGTTGGGATTGTAACATAAATATTTTACCCGTGATACGTATATATATCTATACTGCTAATTTATTGATAGATTATTTATTTATCACTTTTGTACATATAGCTGCAATATATATCTGTAATGTTTTATTGATAGCTTATTTACTTATCATTTTTGTATATATAGCTGCGATCCGTAATCGTTTATTAAATATTGATTATCTGTCTGTATATTTTTTTTATCTCTTCGTCGTGTATTAAATACGATTATCTGTTCGTATATTTTATCTGTATTATCTGTCATGTTTTATCGTGTTTTATCTGTTTATTTAATATGTTATTAAAATGTTATCTGCGTTACTATATTACGTTTATCTGTTGTGTGTACGAATATTTTTTTTTATTCGTTTTATATGAATTATTTTACTAAACTCTTTATCTGTCTCATATATGTATACCGGTTGTGTATGTTAATCTGCGGTAATAGATTGATTTATTTTTTTTCCTCTGTTGCGTGCGCAATATAGATTTGTACAACTCTAGAGATTAGAATTTTATTCACATGCCATAGTGTTCGCATTGAAGAAGTGGCGACACTATTTGTATGGAGTTGAACTTAAGACAAAGAAGATGGATTGAACTCTTGCAGGACTATCACTTTTCCATACAACATCACCCAGTAAAAGCCAATGTAGTTGTCGATGCGTTAAGCAGAAAGGTAAGTATGGCAAGACTCATGGGCAGAGAATGGGAAGCTTTGGAAGAAGTGATCCAGTGGAATCCACATCGCCATGACACCTACTTATTGTGTGGCAACCTCTCGATTATGTCCAACTTGCTTAGTGAGATCGGAGAAGCACAAGAGAACGATTTAAAACTTCAAGGCTTGAAGGAAAAAGTAGAATCTAGAGAGCAAACAGAGTTCAGTATATCTGAAGATGGATTGTTGAAGTTCAAAAATCGAACATGTGTACTAAATGATGAAAAGTTGAAGAGTAGAGTCCTTGCAGAGGCGCACCGTTCAAGTTACACTTTTCACCTAGGAGGAAATAAAATGTATAAAGACTTGAAGAGATACTTTTGGTGGGTGAATATGAAAAACCATATGGCAGAGTATGTAGCCAAGTGTTTGACTTGTCAAAAGGTAAAAGCAGAACATCAACGCCCATCAGGGTTACTACAACCACTAGAGGTACCTAAATGGAAATGGGAGTTGATAACAATAGACTTTGTGACGGACCTGCCAAATACCCGAGAAGGATACAACACCGTATTGGTCATAGTGGATAGAGTCACTAAGTCAGCCCATTTCTTACCAGTAAAGAAGATAGACAACTTGCAAAAGTTGGCCCGAACTTACATTCGAGAGATAATCAGACTTCACGGAGTACCCATAGATATAGTCTCTGATCGTTTTCTGAGATTTGTCTCAAGATTTTGGAAAAGTATACACCTAGAATTGGGTACGTCTTGAAGCTTTAGTACAACAGCTCCTCCACAAACCGACGGACAATCAGAGAGGATAATCAAAACTCTGGAAGACATGCTTCGAGCCTGCACGTTAGACTTCCAAGGGAATTGGAACAATCATTTGCCATTGGTTTGAGTTTGATTATAACAATAGCTACCAAGCCACAATTGTCATGGCACCATATGAGGCTCTCTACGGTAGGAAATGTAGATCACCACTTCATTGGGAAATTGATGATCGCTGGATACCCAAGATAAAGAAGGTCAAACATATGTACCAAAAATTGACTTAGTTCAAGAAGCAGTGGACAAAGTTCGCCTAATTAGGGAAAGGATACACACTGCGCAAAGTCGTCAGAAAAGCTATGCCGACAGAAAAAGAGAGGATCTAGAGTTCGATTGTGGGGATGAGGTGCTCCTTAGATTATCACAAAGGAGGGGGATAATAAAATCCAAGAAAGGTGGGAAACTAAGCCCAAGGTATGTTGGCCCATTCAAGATCCTTAAGAAGATCGGCCAGCTAGCCTACTGCCTAGACTTACCGAGTACTCTTGCTGGCATGCATGACGTATTTCACGTCTCAAGATTGAAGAAGTATAGTCCCGATCCAGAAAACGTTATTATAAGAGACATTCCACCCGTCATGGATAACTTGACGTACATAGAAACCACTGCGCATTATTGATCGTCAAGTTTGTGTGTTAAAGAAGAGACAAATTCCACTGGTTAAGGTGGTTTGGCAAAACCACAATCGAGACGAAGACGCCACCTAGGAACCGGAGAAGGAGACGAAGGATCAGTACCCGGAGTTATTCTAGGAAGAATTTGGGGACCAAATTCTTATAAGGAGGGGAGAATGTGATACCCCAAAGGTACACCATTATCTGAATTAATTTTATTTTACTTTATGTTATTTGTCATGGTATTATTAGATAATAATAATAAATGAAATACATATCTCTATTTTTCCTATATTATTAAAATTAGTGTACAAATTTCTAGAGTATTTTATTATCCATTAATATCTTTGACATCTAATAATATAGTTGCTTTGATAGATATAACTATGATCCTCCATCTAAATATACATATATTTATATAAATATGTAAAGTGCTTAACTTTAATATANCGTCCAACCCGGTGTGGGGGGCGTGACAGAGAGAAAAGAGGGAGATCAGATACGCCGACCCAATCCCCCAATCGAATTCACGGATTCAGAACATCACATTTTTCCATTCACGGATGCGTCTCTTACTCTTCTCAAACATCCACTCACGTTATCAGTGTAATCATTACTTTTGGCGTGTAATCTTCATGTTGCAGATAATCTTTCTACACAATCTACACACAATCTATTCTACTTAACCCTTTGATACACCGTTCACAGCGATGAGACACAATTTATCTTAACCATGTTATACCTCCTTAACACAAAACTCAAATGTCATCTTTTTAATTTAAACAACGCAAAACCACGAAATAATTTTCTACCGCAACTCAATTTTCACTCCACATCGATCAACCACATCTTGGGAGCAGCTGTTCGTAGTAGAAATATGAGAGCACACATCATCCTAATCCCTTAATACCAAGTAGAAAAGAGGTGGGTGATTAAAATCTTAAAAATGTGTTATCTGCAAAATACTTATGCATGTATATATATCATATACTGTTGTTGTTGAAAATACTGTTGGGATTGTTACATAAATATTTTACCCGTGATACGTATATATATCTGTTCTTCTAATTTATTGATAGATTATTTATTTATCATTTTTGTACATATAGCTGCGATATATATCTGTATTGTCTTATTGATAGCTTATTTATTTATCATGTTTGTTTATATAGCTGCGATCCGTAATCGTTTATTAAATATCGATTATCTGTCTGTATATTTTTTTTATCTCTTCGTCATGTATTAAATACGATTATCTGTTCGTATAGTTTATCTGTATTATCTGTCATGTTTCATCGAGTTTTATCTGTTTATTAAATCTGTTATTAAAATTTTATCTGCGTTACTGTATTAAACGTTTATCTGTTGTGTGTACAAATATTTTTTTTATCTGTTTTACATGAATTATTGTACTAAACTCTTTATCTGTTTCATATACGTATATCGGTTGTGTATGTTAATATGTGGTAATAGATTGATTTTCCCTTGCTGCGTGCGCAATATAGATTTGTACAACTCTAGAGATTAGAATCTTATTCTCATGCAACAATTATTTATACCTCATGATTAAAATAGATATTGATGACACTTATTTAATTGTTGTGATTAAAACATAGAATATAATAATTAATGAATTTCATATTAAATCAATATTTGTTAAATTGGGCATGTAAGTGAACTTGATAAGTACACATATATTTAATTTTAGTATCCGTTATACCTAATATTATATATATATATATATAATTTAAGAGACCAAATTCTTAATTATTATAAGAGAAAGTGAAATGTTGATTTATTATAATAATAATAATAATAATAATAATAATAATAATAATAATAAAAAGTTTAGAAAATCACTAATCTTCAATAAAGTAAATGTGCAACTCGAAAATCAAGTGTGTCCATCCACACCTCCATCTAACACTAACATCCGGGCCATAAAAGTTATACTTCTAGAAAATATTGTTCTCGCTATCCTCCGAATGTTGAGATTACCTTACTTGTGCTATTGATTAAATTTGATATGACCTTGTACACTTAACTCTTGCCGTGTATTGACTTGGCTGTTTGGGGCGTTTAGTCCGAACTAAGAATCGAGCAGCGTGGCTGCGGTTCTTGGTAAGGCTACCATTGTTGCCTATTCCCATAATTGAGGACGGAGTGTTCAAAAGTGACTGGGTCGTAGAATTAGGGTATAATCACGATTATGACATTCTCTGGACGGAAGCCCATAACTAAGGAGTTTGTCGAGCCCGGATAAGATGTAAGGTTGGCTTGGGACTGCATAGTCCATATTGGAGCTTCGGCTCAAACTGAGGCCAAAGGCCTATATTGCTGGGAGTCATAAGGAAGAGCCTAGGATCAGGTCAAATCGACTCATTCCAAAGCTAAACTGTTTTGCTAACATACTGATCTCTGCTACATTAATTAAGTTACTTTCAATCCACATGGATTGAAATCACTGCTTTATTTCATTGATATTCTTTCAAAACATGAATCATAATTTCTTGAAAAATTAAGCCACACATTGCACACACTCACCGTCACGCCCCCCACACCGGGTTGGACGGGGACGCAACGTCAAGTAGTAATATGATGAAAGTAGAATAGATTGTGTGTAGAATGTGTAGAAAGATTATCTGCAACATGAAGATTACACGCCAAAAGTAATGATTACACTGGTAACGTGAGTGGATGTTTGAGAAGAGTAAGAGAGGCATCCATGAATGGAAAAATGTGGTGTTCTGAAATCCGTGAATTCGATTTGGGAATTGGGTCGGCGTATCTGATCTCCCTCTTTTTTTTATCTTTTTTTTTTATTTTATATATATATATATATGAGATGAATATTTCTACCTAAACAATTTATTGACTAATTTATCTATAATTAATACTTAAGCATCTATACTAAACTTTAAACGCAACTATATATATATATATATATANCAGTTATATATATATATATATATATATATATATATATATTAAAGTTAAGCACTTTACATATTTATATAAATATGTTTATATTTAGATGGACATCATAGTTATATCAATCAAAGCCAACAATATTATTAGATGTCTAAGATATTAATGGATAATAAAATACTCTAGAAATTTATACACAAATTTTAATAATATAGGAAAAATAGAGATATGTATTTCATTTTTATTATTATCTAATAATACCATGAAAAGTAAAATAAAGTGTAATAAAATTAATTCAGATAATGGTGTACCTTTGGGGTATCACATTCTCCCTTCCTTATAAAAGTCTACACCTAGAATTGTGTACGTCTTTGAGCTTTAGTACAACAGCTCATCCACAAACCGACGGACAATCAGAGAGGATAATCCAAACTCTAGAAGACATGCTTCGAGCCTGCACGTTAGACTTCTAAGGGAATTGGAACAATCATTTTCCATTGGTTGAGTTCTCTTATAACAATAGCTACCAAGCCACAATTGGCATGGCACCATATGAGGCTCTCTACGGTAGGAAATGTAGATCACCACTTCATTGGAAATTGATGATCGGTGGGTACCCAAGACAAAAAAAAGGTCAAACATATGTACCAAAAATTGACTTAGTTCAAGAAGCAGTGGACAAAGTACGCCTAATTAGGAAAAGGATAGACACTGCGCAAAGTCGTCAGAAAAGCTACGCCAACAAAAAAGAAAGGATCTAGAGTTCGATTGCGGGGATGAGGTGCTCCTTAGATTATCACCAAGGAGGGGGCTAATAAAAACCAAGAAAGGTGGGAAACATAGCCCAAGGTATGTTTGCCCATTCAAGATCCTTAAGAAGATCGGCCAGCTAGCCTATCGCCTAGACTTACCGAGTACCCTTGCTGGCATGCAGGACGTATTTCACGTCTCAAGATTGAAGAAGTATAGTCCCGATCCAGAACACGTTATTATAAGAGACATTACACCAATCATGAATAACTTGACGTACATAGAAAAAGCACTGCGCATTATTGATCGTCAAGTTCGTGTGTTAAGGAAGAGATAAATTCCACTGGTTAAGGTGATTTGGCAAAACCACAATGGAGACGAAGACGCCACCTGGGAACCGAAGAAGGAGATGAAGGATCAATACCCGGAGTTATTCTAGGAAGAATTTAGGGACCATGCCAGCTAGCCTATCGCCTAGACTTACCGAGTACCCTTGCTGGCATGCAGGACGTATTTCACGTCTCAAGATTGAAGAAGTATAGTCCCGATCCAGAACACGTTATTATAAGAGACATTCCACCAATCATGAATAACTTGACGTACATAGAAAAAGCACTGCGCATTATTGATCGTCAAGTTCGTGTGTTAAGGAAGAGACAAATTCCACTGCTTAAGGTGATTTGGCAAAACCACAATGGAGACGAAGACGCCACCTGGGAACCGGAGAAGGAGATGAAGGATCAATACCCGGAGTTATTTTAGGAAGAATTTAGGGACCAAATTCTTATAAGGAGGGGAGAATGTAATACCCCAAAGGTACACCATTATCTGAATTAATTTTATTTTACTTTATTTTATTTTTCATGGTATTATTAGATAATAATAATAAATGAAATACATATCTCTATTTTTCCTATATTATTAAAATTTGTGTACAAATTTCTAAAGTATTTTATTATCCATTAATATCTTAGACATCTAATAATATAGTTGGCTTTGATAGATATAACTATGATCCTCCATCTAAATATATACATATTTATATAAATATGTAAAGTGCTTAACTTTTAAAAAATAACAGGTACGTTATATATATATATATGTGTGTGTGTGTGTGTGTGTGTGTGTGTGTATTCTTGTATAACTGCGAAGTTGTGATATATATATATATGTATATATAGTTGCGTTTAAAGTTTAGTATAGATGCTTAAGTATTAATTATAGATAAATTAGTCAATGAATTATTTAGGTAGAAATATTCATCTCATACATATATAAAAAAAAAATAAAAAAAATAAATAAAAAAATAAAAGATAGAAAAGAGGGAGATCAGATATGCCGACCCAATCACCCAATCGAATTCACGGATTTCAGAACATCACATTTTTCCTTTCACGGATGCGTCTCTTACACTTCTCAAACATCCACTCACGTTATCAGTGTAATCATTACTTTTGGCGTGTAATCTTCATGTTGCAGATAATCTTTCTACACAATCTAAACACAATCTATTCTACTTAACCTTTGATACACCGTTCACAGCGATGAGACACAATTTATCTTAACTATTTTATACCTCCTTTACACAAAACTCAAATGTCATCTTTTTAATTCAAACAATGCAAAACTATGGAATAATTTTCTACCTCAACTCAATTTTCACTCCACATTGATCAACCACATCTTGGGAGCAGCTGTTCGTAGTAGAAGTCTGAGAGCACACATCATCCTAATCCATTAATACCAAGTAAAAAAGAGGTGGGTGATTAAAATTTTAAAATGTGTTATCTTCAAAATACTTATGCATGTATATATATCATATACTGTTGTTGTTGAAAATACTGTTGGGATTGTTACATAAATATTTTACCCGTGATACGTATATATATCTGTACTGCTAATTTATTGATAGATTATTTATTTATCATTTTTGTACATATAACTGCGATATATATCTGTACTGTTTTATTGATAGTTTATTTATTTATCATTTTTGTATATATAGCTGCAATCCGTAATCATTTATTAAATATCGATTATTTGTCTATATGTTTGTTTTTATCTCTTCGTCGTGTATTAAATACGATTATCTGTTCGTATATTTTATTTGTATTATCTGTCATGTTACATCGTGTTTTATCTACTTATTAAATTTGTTATTAAAATTTTATCTGCGTTACTATATTAAACGTTTATCTGTTGTGTTTACAAATATTTTTTTTATCTGTTTTATATGAATTATTGTACTAAACTCTTTATCTGTTTCATATACGTATACCGGTTGTGTATGTTAATCTGTGGTAATAGATTGATTTATTTTTTTTCCTCTGCTGCGTGCGAAATATAGATTTGTACAACTCTAGAGATTAGAATTTTATTCGCATGCAACAATTATTTATACCTTATGATTAAAATAGATATTGATGACACTTATTTAATTGTTGTGATAAAAACTTAGAATATAATAATTAATGAATTTAATGTTAAATCAATATTTGTTAAATTGGGCATGTAAGTGAATTTTATAAGTACCCATATGTTTAATTTTAATATCCATTATNATTTAAGAGAACAAATTCTTAATTATTATAAGAAGAGGTGAAATGTTGATTTATTATAATAATAATAATAATAATAATAAATTTAGAAAATCACTAATCTTCAATAAAGTAAATGTGGAACTCGAAAATCAAGTGTGTCCATCCACACCTCCATCTAACACTAACATCTGGGCCATAAAAGTTATACTTTTAGAAAATATTGTTCTCACTATCCTCCGAATGTTGAGATTATCTTACTTGGGCTATTGATTAAATTTGTTGTGGCCTTGTACACTTAACTCTTGCCGTGTATTGACTTGACTGTTTGGGGCAGTTAGACAAAACCTAGGATCGAGCAGCGTGGCTGCGGTTCTCGATAAGGCTACCGTTGTTGCCTTTTCCCATAAATGAGGACGGGGTGTTCCACAGTGACTGGGTCGTAAAATTAGGGTATAATCGAGATTATGACATTCTCTGGGCAGAAGCCCATAACTAAGGAGTTTGTCGAGCCCGGATAAGATATAAGGTTGGCTTGGGACTGCATAGTCCATACTGGAGCTTCGATTCAATCCTAGAGCTTCGGCTCAAACTGAGGCACAAGGCCTGTATTGCTGGGAGTCATAAGGAAGAGCCTAGGATTAGGTCAAATCGACTCGTTCCAAAACTAAACTTTTTTGCTAACAAACTGATCTCTGCTACATTAATTAAGTTACTTTCAATCACGGGGACTGAAATCACTGCTTGATTTCATTGATATTGTTTCAAAACATGCATCATAATTTCTTGAAAAATTAAGCCACACATTGCACACACTCACCGACTCACTGAGAATTTTTGTCTCATTCCACCTATTTTGTATTTTGAACACCCCCCTCCCCCCAAGACGAGGAGCCAACCATGGTGGAAGAGGCTATCTCTGAAGAAGAATTTACCAATTGAAGCATGGCCTCCTTATTGTCAACATAGTCTTAAATAAAAGTTATTTTCGGAATGTAATAAAATTAGGACTTAATGTTATTGATTGTCATTTTGGTAATTGTTTTATTCCGAGACTATTCCGCTGCCAGCTTGTAATTTATATTTATTCAGACCATGTTGTATGACTTGTATCCCGATTATCAAACTTATTCTCACCGGACTAAGTTTGAATTGTTGTTTTATATCCTTGTTATTATTTTTGTATTATTCATTATTCATCATATTACTGCTTGATGTTGCGTCCCCGTCCAACCCGGTGTGGGGGGCGTGACAGAGAGAAAAGAGGGAGATCAGATACGCCGACCCAATCCCCTAATCGAATTCACGGATTTCAGAAAATCACATTTTTCCATTCACGGATGAGTCTCTTACTCTTCTCAAACCTCCACTCACGTTATTAGTGTCATCATTACTTTTCGCGTGTAATCTTCATGTTGCAGATAATCTTTCTACACAATCTATTCTACTTAACCCTTTGATACACCTTTCACAGCGATGAGACACAATTTATCTTAACCATTTTATACCTCCTTCACACAAAACTCAACTGTCATCTTTTTTATTCAAACAACGCAAAACCACGAAATAATTTTCTACCTCAACTCAATTTTCACTGCACATCGATCAACCACATCTTGGGAATAGTTGTTCGTAATAGAAGTCTGAGAGCACACATCATCCTAATCCCTTAATACCAAGTAGAAAAGGGTGGGTGATTAAAATCTTAAAAATGTGTTATCTCCAAAATACTTATGTATGTATATATATTATATACTGTTTTTGTAGAAAATATTGTTGGGATTGTTACATAAATATTTTACCCGTGATACGTATATATATCTGTACTGCTAATTTATTGATAGATTATTTATTTATCATTTTTGTACATATAGCTGCGATATATATCTGTACTGTTATACTGATAGCTTATTTATTTATCATTTTTGTATATATAGCTGCGATCCATAATAGTTTATTAAATATCGATTATCTGTCTGTATATTTTTTTTATCTCTTCGTCGTGTATTAAATACGATTATCTGTTCGTATATTTTATCTGTATTATCTGTCATGTTTCATCGTGTTTTATCTATTTATTAAGTCTGTTATTAATATTTTATCTGCGTTACTGTATTAAACGTTTATCTGTTGTGTGTACGAATATCTTTTTTATCTGTTTTATATGAATTATTCTACTAAACTCTTTATCTGTTTCATATACGTATACCGGTTGTGTATGTTAATCTGTGGTAATAGATTGAGTTATTTTTTTTCCTCTGCTGCGTGCGAAATATAGATTTGTACAACTCTAGAGATTAGAATTTTATTTGCATGCAACAATTATTTATACCTCAGGATTAAAATAGATATTGATGAAACTTATTTAATTGTTGTGATAAAAACTTAGAATATAATAATTAATGAATTTAATGTTAAATCAATATTTGTTAAATTGGGCATGTAAGTGAATTTTATAAGTACACATATGTTTAATTTTACTATCCGTTATACCTAGTATAGATATATATATATAGATATATATATATATATANCAAAATTTAGATATTCACCATATATATATATATATATATATATATATATTATAATAATAATAATAATCAAAAATTTAGAAAATCACTAATCTTCAATAAAGTAAATGTGGAACTCGAAAATCAAGTGTGTCCATCCACACCTCCATCTAACACTAACATCCGGGCCATAAAAGTTATACTTCTAGAAAATATTGTTCTCACTATCCTCCGAATGTTGAGATTACCTTACTTGTGCTATTGATTAAATTTAATGTGGCCTTGTACACGTAACTCTTGTCGTGTATTCACTTCACTGTTTGGGGCAGTTAGACCAAACCTAGAATCGAGCAGCGTGGTTGCGGTTCTTGGTAAGGCTACTGTTGTTGCCTATTCCCATAACTGAGGACGGGGTGTTCCAAAGTGACTGGGTCGTAGAATTAGGGTATAATCGCGATTATGACATTCTCTGGGCGGAAGCCCATAATTAAGGAGTTTGTCGAGCCCGGATAAGATATAAGGTTGGCTTGGGACTGCATAGTCCATACTGGAGCTTCGGCTCAAACTGAGGCCAAAGGCCTATATTGCTGGGAGTCATAAGTAAGAGCCTAGGATCAGGTCAAATCGACTCGTTCCAAAGCTAAACTGCTTTGCTAACATACTGACCTCTGCTACATTAATTAAGTTACTTTCAATCCACGGGGATTGAAATCACTGCTTTATTTCATTGATATTGTTTCAAAACATGCATCATAATTTCTTGAAAAAATATTAGAATAAATTTTTAAAATTTTTAAACACCTGAGGTGCTACTCATTTTCAGGACGAACTTCAATACTAAACCAAATTTTCAATAATCAATCAATCTCAATACTCAATCCTCAATCATCATTTCAGTTATCAATAATTCAGTCATCAATAATCAATATTGCAATCCAATACCCAAATCGGGTTTCTGAAATTTATAACATCTAGGAAGTACACTCCCTATCAATAATACAAAATTCAATATTCCAAAATGCAATAATATCAAAAGTAAGTTCAATAGGCGGAAGCAATAATCAAATAATTAGACCACCAGTCGTGTCCGTCCGTCGTGCCCGCAATAGTAACCTGCATCCATGAAGAGCAGGTGGAGACGAGCACAAGAGGAAACAGTAGTGCTCACCACTATGCAGTAAACGTTATTCACAATAATGAAACAGTAATCAATAATCAATAAGGTATGGTCGCAGTATGTATACGAATCAATTAACTATCCCAATCTCCCATCAATAATATCAATAATAGACTTCTGTGCACACCTACGCATAGACTACTGTCGACTATATATCGAACGCCCTCCGGCCTTACATCGAGTGTCCAGCCAGTAGGAGTAACCCGCCAGCCAAGGCCTCACCTTGGTCTTACCAACGGGGTTGTCCAGCACAGGGACCTTTAACCCAGGTCTTACGGCTCAAAGCTCAAAAAGTGTCCAGCACAAGGACCTTTAACCCAGGTCTTACGGCTCAAAAAGGAAACTACCCAACAGGTACGTTCTATAGCTACGGAGATAACCGTTCGACGACCGGTACAGCTCTCATCGAAGGCTACATGGTTCACATGCATACATTGATCATACCAAATTTAAAACAATAATAATATTTACAGCGTAGACAATTTTAGAATAACGACGCACCTGATAGACGAGATAGAATATTACACACAATAACAGGTACGTAGGTCGAGACACGACTCCTCAAACACCTACATTTAAATAAACGATACTCGGATAAACGACTAACTCTTAACTCGGTAAACTAATTTACCAATTTGAAGAATTTCCTAGCTTAAGGTTCACGACTTATAAAATCTTTTCTTCTATTTCTTAGATCTTGGAACTCTCGACTCAGAATTATAAAAATAAAGATCCCGCAAATACTCTTTAAAGTCTAAAATTTAGCCTCGGCTTAATTCCACAAAATTCCCATTTAATAAAAATTTCTAAAGCTTTCTTGAACTCCTATTTTAAACACAACTCAAGGCATATAAAAGCTCTATTTCTCCAAGTATTTAAAGCATGCAAAATCAGAGTTTAAATCCCATAAAATCGCAGCACTAAGAGCTCAACTCTTGAAAATGTAAATGCTCAAATCAAAGGCGATTTTTAACTTAATATTGCAAAATACATCTAAGGCTTTTGACTAAATTTTAAACCAAAACTTAATGCATATGAAACTCAATGCTACCAGGTCTAAAGACACTATAACAGAGGTTCATATTTAAAAGGAAACGCAGCCTGTTCAGTGTTCATACTTCCATTTTAGAAAATAAAAGGATTCAACCCATGGTTAAAAGAAGCTCAATTTTAATTTTTGAAATTAATCCTAAGGCAATTATAACCCAATTTAACACCTCATCTCAAAGGTTTGATCTCAGCAAAACACAGCATTAGGACATCCGATTCTTCCAACATAAAAATGGGGCTAAAGTATATATACGTAAATAAATTAAAAAGAAGAATCCCATTTTACTAAAAAGAAAATTTTAAAGGCAATTGATTTCCAATTCTTATACAGATTTCAAGGCCATCAAAACACATATTATACTAGGTGTTTAAGCATAATTTTCAGAGGTGCAAATGCTAAGAAAAACGCAGCAAAGTAACAGCCTTCACAGAACATCAAATTTACGAAAATAAAAGGATTCGGCAAAAGCGATCTAATTCCTGATTTTTAAAACTCATCTCAAGTCATTTTTAAACACCAACATACCAGGTTAATTAAGCTCCAAAACAGAGGTTCTAAAAAAACTCAGAAAAACGCAGCAACTCAATCAAATTTTTCGAAACTCGGCAAGGCTCTGAACAAGGCAACATATCTCCCAATTTATCAAATAACTCCAACTCAATTATCCCGACCCTTAAATACTTGAAAAACACTCATTTACAGAGGCTAATGCACGTCCCAAATCGAGATTCCAACATCAATTCATAACATCAAAAATCATGCTTATTCTCATGAACTCATCAATTTCAACAATTCTCAACTCAACGAACCTTAAGCCCTATTAAATCCTTCAAAACACACTCTAAATATTTAAAAGAGGATTAAACCATATACCTCATTCGAGGATTAACGAGAAACGATGAAGGAGATCGTAGAAAACGAGCTCGACCACTCGCTGGTTATCAATTCTCACGCACGGCCGTTGTTGGGGGTCACAGCTATCTCACCACGGCTACTTGTTGCTGTTTGTGAGACGTCGGCTGACCGCTGTCGGACGATGGGGCTGCGGCTTCCCGGAAAAGAAGCCGACGGGGTGTCGCTAAACTTGCTTGCACCGCTGCTGTTCCTCTGATCGGCAACGACCACCGACTCCTCACGCAAGACCCGATTTGTGGCTGCTCGATTTACCCGGTGAAGGGTTTGACGAGGACCGATGTGCTCCTGCTCCAGCTCGCTGAAAAGAAACTCCCGGCTGCTGCTCCTTGGCCGAAGCTTTGGACGGCTGCTGCTTACTCGAAAAGACTTCCGGCGAACGGCTACTGTCCATTGAAAAAGAGTCGGTCGCTGCTGGTAGGAAAAAGGAACCGACGGGACGTGGCTGCTCGAAGTCAACGGTAAAACCCTTCGGAATGGACCGCCGCTGTTCGCTGAAAAGTGCGGACGAGGGGCTGATGCGGAAACCTGATCGGGGGTGACTGCTTATCGGCGATTGGGGTCCCTCAGGCCGGTAGGATGCTACCTGAAGTCCCCGACGGATGGCTTGCTCGGACAGCGCGAAAACTCGCCGTTTCTGTTTGCTGTCGCCGGCTGCCGGTGGCTGATACGGGCGCGACAGCGAAGGGCTGGACGGATGGGATTTGCTGCTCGGTAGACGAAGTCGACGGCCGAGGAGAAATCGCCGGCGGTGGCTGAAAAGGGATCGAACTCCTCTCCCTTTCGTGAACAGAGTTGATACGCGAAACTCTCGACTCCTTGGGTTTGCTCGATCGTCGACGGGAGGAGGCGGTGGCTTGCGGGTCGGGAAGGCTTGAAGAGAGGGCTGAGATGAGAGCGATGATGATGGAGTTCCGCTCGGTAATTGGGGGCGAACGAAAATTCTGAGATTAAGGGTTTGTTCTGCTCAATTGCGGCGTGAGAAGGGAACGAGATGAAAGTCTTCTCCCACCATTAGTATTTACCAATTGGGCTCAAGGATTACAAAATAAAGGGTCAAAAATTTTAGAGAAAATTACTCCCTCTACGGGTGCTTCTAATCTTATTTTTAAGATGACGATAGACACGTCTTATTTTTATACATACGAGTTTTATATTATTTAAAGTAATATAACCTAAAAGTAACTTACCAAATAAAACGGTCACACATTAAATTCTTTCAACGGCATGTGATGGTACCTATTGGACTACTAAAATTGAAGATCGTGCAAATCTTTTACTAACCATCATTATCTGCTAAAAAAATATATCTCCACTACACAAACCTCGCCATTCTCGTTTCTCGTCAAAACAGAGGAAAAAAAAAAAAAAAACTCCTAACACAAATCATCGATGTTCTGACGAGGGGAGGTTGAGGTCATCGATGTTCTAGTCCTTTGTTAGGGATTTGGAAGGTTCATGCTTGGATTTGGGGATATCCGGATTTATATTTATTGATGGTATTGCCCTTGGTCATGTCGCTGTCTTCAACCTTGAAAGCCGGACGTTGAGGACGAACTTGAGGCAGTAAAACCTTGCCTTGTCATCCTCACCGAAGAGGATCACCGACTATTTTAGGAATAGGAGCCAGTAGACGACTTCTGGCCGACTGATAGCATCCGGCGAGCCCGACGGCAGAGTCTGCCTTCTTGTTGTTCTCTTAATTGGCCAAATTTATTGGTTCTAGGATTTTGGTGTCGTCAAGGACTTTGATGGAGGCACTGAACCCGACTATCCAACACCACCGTCGTCTTCTAGGATTTTGGTGTCGTCAAATATTGGTATCATGTTATATAAGTATATTGAATTTCATCAATGTTTATATGTTGTTTATATTATGTGTATATATATATATATGTGTGTGTGTGTGTGTGTTCAGTTTTTGTCGTCATGTTATAAGTATATTGCATTTGATAAAAGTTTATATGTCGTTTATCTTATGTATATATATATACAATTTTTGTTGTCATTTTATAAGGTTATCACAGAATCAAAAAATGTATATATGTTGTTTATCTTATGTATATATATGTACAATTTATCCAACATTGTGGCTACCCCATTTCATCACTTAGTTTGATCTATCCAGACACGGAGAGGATGAGGTACTCATACTTTCTCTATCAACATGGTCGTATGAAGCAAGAAAGTTCGTGTGAGAGCAATGATGAATCTCCTGGGATGCTTGATGATGTAGAGCGTGCAAAGCTCATGTGTGTTAGTTAGAATCTGACTACCTTTTGATGGAATACTTTTTGTCTTTAGTGTACGGAGAGTTGGACGATGTTGTTACTATTGGCCTTATGTTTTGTTGGATTGTTTTCACTTTGGTCTTTTGAATTTCAATGTATGAAAATTGTGCTTTTTTAATTTTTTGGTTGCACGAGGTTATCCAATCAAATTGCACTGCTGGAAACTGTTTGTTTCTTAACAGAGACATACGCACATATTGGATATTACACATCAGTATTAACGTGTTTAACTAATATACATTACAACGTGTATTAAACATCCATGTAGTTTTACCCACATATTTATTTAAACCACAAATGAAACAATATGTATCAACGTGGAACTAAGTTTGTTTCACTCACAACAGTTACCCAAACGTAAACAAAACATATTATTAGATGTACAACTTATATACGTTATAATTATACTAGCTCTTTTTTTTCATATATATTATACGCATGATACAATTATAATAAATATATACATGAAGTAAACAACCATAAAGGCGATTGGGAATAGAAAAAAAATTCGGTAGAGCAAAAAGTCGGTTAATCGACATTTTGAATTCGAAAAAAAAAAAAAAATTGTCCAACCACTAAAAATATATGTTTAGATATACTGTATATATACATTTAAACATGATCTGACAATTCTCTATTATTAACCGTATAGTTATACGTAAGACAAACAACATATAAACAATTTGAATTCGGTAGAAAAAGTTACGATCCCGATTGGGAATAGAAAAAAAATTCGGTAGAGCAAAAATTAGGTTAATCGACATTTTGAATTCGAAAAAAAAAAAAATTCGTCCAACCACCAAATATATGTTTAGATATACTGTATATATACATTAGATAAACATGATATGACAATTTTCTATTATTAACCGTATAGTTATACATAAGATAAACAACATATAAACAATTCTGAAAAGGGATTAAATATAACGTTACTTAAACAGAAAGTACTATCAAATATTACAAAGAATTGTAAGCACAGAGAACTCATCGAATACTTTAAGTAATGTGTTTACCTAACGTATATTATGCCGTGTTATAAACATAAAATAGAGACATAAGCACATAAGTGTTTAACTAATGTATATTACATACTTTAATTAATGTGTTTATCTAACGTATATTATAAATACTTTAAGTAATGCGTTTACCTAACGTATATTATGCCGTGTTGTAAACATAAAATAGAGACATAAGCACCCATACATGTTTAACTAATGTATATTACATTAAGTAATGTGTTTATCTAACGTATATTATACCGTGTTGTCAACATAAAATATAGACATAAGCACACATACGTGTTTAACTAATGTATATTAAACCGTGTAGTAAACATCCGTGTACTTGGTGTCCACTCCTACTACTAAGATAGTTATACCAATATATTTTTAGAAAACCAACTCGAGTATATGATTGTTACTTATTTATTGTTTATTTATACTCATAAGACACATAAATGTACCAAATAATCACTGGCTCCATATTCTTTTATGTACAACTTATATAGGTTTGAATTACACTATTCATTTATTTTATAAAATACTCCTATACAAATATACCAAAAGTAAGGAATAACGAAACAACCATAACGGAAAGATCAGTAATATTATGAAAACTTAAACATTAAGTAAACACATCAAACTAATTTTGTTTCACTTTCTTCGGATTTGAACATGTCTTTACATTATGCCTTTTCTCACCACATTTGCTGCACCTATTTTTTACCCAAGACTCCCTTCCTGGTTTAAGTCTTTGTTGTCGCCGATGTCCTGACCTCACTCTTCCAGTCGGTGGATTGATTTTTCTAATGACATTAGCATCAACCCCGCTGCATGTTTGGCTCGTGTCAATAGGAAAAACCGGTTCTGCATATGTAGCTAGCATCGTAGTCGTTAGGTAATGTATTGAACAAAAGGGAACTGGATCCAAATGTAGGGCTCTAATCACTCGGACGGCATGTGGACAGGGTAATTCACATTAGTCATGTTCCTGAAAAATAAACAGAATATGAAAAAAAAAANCTCTGGTTTGATAGAACGTTTTCGCCCATTCCAGGTACCATTTCTCTGCTCTACTTTTCTTTTAAAGTAGGATCCGGAAAGGGTAGTGTGATCTCACTCTGGCGGAATCAATCTAATGTGTCACAAAGTGGGAAAAGCTGGGATCTGGTTCTCTCTTCAGGGTAGATGTTTCAAAAAATCTGAGAGTTTCGAGATCGGGGGCGGAATCTTTATCAAATGGAAGTTCATCTGAACCAGCTGCCCTGGGAAGTAGTATCGAATCATCCATTGGCATTTTTTTTATTGGATTTATCGGTTTCCAGGCGAGATTATCGCCTTCTGCTCCATTATTAATATATGGAGAGAGAGTAACGGATCTACTAATTTGAAGCATAATCTCGTAAAAATGAAAAAAAGACCACTACTGAATTCACTTTTGATTAAATATTCCACCGATGGTATATATGTAAATATATCTATAGGGGTATATATGTATGTAATTTTCCCAAAATTTTAGGCAAAAATACACATCCACGTGTTAAACCCACAGCAAGACCAATTAAACGAGATTAAAGTTTTAAACGCAGATTTGTGGCCGCATAAAAGTTAATGTCCAAAATTACGAAACTAAAACAGAAGGAAAGAAATCGGTGCAATCTCAGCTGATTCTCACCGAAATCAGCTCGCGATTTTTTCGAATAAAAGAGATGCAACTAATAAGGAAGATTCCAAAACAGAAAAAATCACCTCTCTGGTATGGAAATGCGGAAATCGTGTCGAGAGGGAGTTCTCTGAATCTCGAGCTCGCAAACACTGTCATTCAAATCTCAAGTCGACATCGATCTGGGAAATTAAAGGTATATTTCGAATATTTTTCGTCTGATTTGAGGTAGCCAATGCTTTTTTCATTAAACAGAATCCAAAAAACAGGAATTCTATTTCATCAGATTGAATGTGTATTTTTTTTAGCCAATCCGTTTTTTTTTTTTTTTTTTTTCTTTTTTTTTTTTTTTTTTTTTTGTATTAATCGAGGTTTTTTGTGTGGTAGTTTGCAGCAAAATGTCTCTAATTATGGTGTTTTTGCACTACAATGGAGAGTGGTGTAACAACACTTACATTGATTTCGAAGTTGGTGGAATTTCGGTGAATCAGACTACTTGTTTCAGAGATTTCACAAAGCAAGTTGGAGATCTACTGAAGATAAACCAAATGGAATCAATGTTGAGTTTTAAGTATCAGGTACGAGATGGTTATCCAGCAATTAAAATAGATGATGATCAGAGCCTTGGATTCTACATGGATTTGAAGTCAATGGAGGCTGATTACACTAAGTTTCCAGTATGTGTGATTAAGGAACAAAAAAATGCTTTGGTACCAGTTCCACTCCTCATCAATGCCGATCACAGCGAAGTTGCATGGAATGAGTGTATTGTTGTTGCTTCAGACATTGATCAGTTTGACAATGGGGCTTCAAACTCAATGAATTTTATGGATTTTGCAAGGGAAGCTGCCGAAGCCATATCGTTAGCTGCATCAAGTATTGAATAACAACAGACCACATATGGAGTTGTTGATTTGACATCAGGTAATGCGGTCGAAGTGATGCACAATCCATCAGTCGGACATTCTTTTCCCAGCAAAACAAGTTTGCAGAAAATGCTTGCGATGTATGCAATCAAAAACCAGTTCCAATTCAAGGTAGAAAAATCGTGCCCTAAACAGTACTTCGTAAAGTGTGTATGGGATGGGTGCAACTGGTTCATTAAATCATCTAGAGTAAGACAGTCGAGTATGTTCAAAATCCGGGAAATGGTGAATGATCACAATTGTCCGTTTGAACGAACAACCAACGACAAGCCACGTCAACACTTGTTAGTGAATGCATAAACGGGAAATTCACAAACGTGAATACAAAATACAACCCTGGAGAAATTATACACGATATGAAGTTGACATATGGTATCGATTTATCATACAAAAAGGCATGGAGATCAAAGCGCAAGGCTCTAGACGAGGTACAGGGAAAACCGGATGAATCATACGAATACATTAATGAATACCTCCAAAAGCTCTGTCACTCGAATCCTGGAAGCATTGTGAATCTATGTACTATTGAAGATAAACATTTCATGTACCTGTTCATGTCTCTAAATGCTTCGATCAAGGGTTGGCCACATTGTAGGCCTATCATTGTGGTTGATGGAACGTTTCTGAAGTCTACATACGGGGGGGTTTTACTCACAGCATGTACGCAAGATGCAAATTCGCACGTACTCCCACTAGCTTTCTGCGTCGTGGACTCGGAAAACAATGAGTCATACTCTTGGTTTTTCAGCAAGTTGAAATCTGCCCTACCTGAGAGAGAGGGATTATGCATCGTTTTAGATGAACATTACAGCATCAAATACGGCATATCAAAGGTAATTATGAAAAACACCAGTATAGTTCTTCTTTTTATGGATGACCTGCAAGATAATATAAAATTAATGTTGACTTTTGAATGATTATGTTCTGTACTTTATAAAATTATTTTATATTATTTTGTATTTCACTTTACTATAGGTATATCCAGAAGCTTCGCATTGTTTGTGCACTTACCATACCGCCAACAATTTGATGAAGCCCTTCAGAATGGAAACAACGGCAGTTAAGAATGCATTTATTGGAGCCTCTAGAGGATATACAAAGGAAGAATTCAACAAGTACATGGTAGAACTGAAGAAGTTGGATCCAAGGGTACCAACGCATCTTGAAACTATAGGCTTCCACAAATGGGCTCGTATCCACTGTCAAGAAAATAGATACTTCACAATGACGTTAAACGCAGCAGAAACTATAAACTTGGCTACAAAAGTGATGCGTGAATTACCTATAACAACGTTGCTTGAATCTTTGACATCAATACAACAAAAATGGAACGTGGCGAATCGAGAGGAGGCGAAGTGTATGTTTACTATCCTGACAAAAAAAGCAAACAATATCATTGAAGAAAATTACAAAGTGGCTTCCCGTTTGTTTGTAAGTTTATATTATGTTTATATTGAAATAATTTAATAGAATAAGTATTCTGTATGAAACTGAATTTGTGGATGAAACTAAATTTGTGTATATGATGACAGGTCCAGAAGGCAAGCGACCAAGTTTATAAGGTGTATAATGACGTGTATTCACATGTCGTTAATTTGGATGCCAAGACGTGCACTTGCAATCGATTTCAAATGGATGAGATACCATGTCCACATGCCATACGTGTCATCCGGTCTTTACATATTGATCCAGTGCCATTTTGCTCTAATTACTACAAGACGGCAAACTTTTTGGAGACGTATGCTGAAGAAATTTATCCTATCGAAGGTTCGCAAACATTTGATGCTGTGGACAATAAAAAACAGAGAATGGTGCAACCACCTATAGGCAGAGCGAAATCGGGGCGTAGGCGAAATGAACGATACAAGTCTGCATTTGAGGCTCCTAAAAAGAACAAGTGTGGAAAATGCGACGAGAGGGGCCATAATGTAATGACCTGCCCAAATCCTGCAAAAATTAGAGAAGATAACCATTGTTGAAGTTGCAGGTTTTATTTTTCAATTATTTTCAAAGTTGATGCTCTGTTGATCTAATTACAAACTGTGAATATTTTTTGAGTGCAACAGATTTGATATATTGGTTTTTATATAGGTTGCGATTGGTCCTTGACATTGTGTTATATTGGTGGTATCGATTTTTGAACTACATTTTGAAATCGGTACGTATGTGGAGTAGTAGTTTGATATTTTGATATTAGTGTAATTGTGTATATATTTGTATGTAATTTGATTGTTAAGATACTGCTTAGATTACCCAAAGAGAAACTCAGAAAATACAAAAAGTAAACACCAAATGGACACATGAGATTCTGATAGCAACAACCATGAAAAATCCTGAAAATAATGCAAGAACAACATCAAAACGTACAAAAATATTGTCAATTCAAACAACTACTATAAATAAAATATTTTCACAAAATATAAAATAGTTTAGAAATTCCACAAATAAACACATAAATTACACAAGTGCAAAAAATATTGGGACCTGATAGTCATTGATAGACATGAAAAATATTACAAGTAAAATACAGAAATACTACAAATATTCCTTAAAACAACATATGAATTGCAGAAAAATGTAATACAATACACTAAAAACCAAGAAATAAACCTGATAACATACAATCATTCAAAACATGTCCAACATATTCCATAACACACCATGCCCAAAAAAGAAGAAACACCAGCGTTTAGTTTGTCTACATAGTCGGACAAAAATACATGATAGAAAACAATGTCAACCAACATCACTAAACAACATCAAATTCCTAATGCTAATTAGTAGGGGGAACTACTGGCGAACTTCGATAATTTGTCGGCAACGGACCCGACGAATCATCATCACTCTCGGATTCTTTTTCTTGCTTCATTTTTCCATGTGTGTACAATAGGTATGCAAACCTTGACCGCTCAACATCAATGTCAAAGGTATCAGGATTGATGGGCTCATTAGAAACAAAATACTCCGCAAAAGCAGCAACAAATGCACCACAATCACTGGCAAGAATGTAAACAAAAAATACAGAAAAAATGTAATTAATAGTTAAATAAAAAAGAACATATCAAAGTTGTAAACTAAATTAAAATACAACTTACCAGCATTGCTGCCGGGGTAAATCTTCCACGAAAATGACATCAAGAGGATCATTCTCTGCCTTTCCCGAGTAGGGACCAATATTTGTTTTGATGTCAGCACGTCTAGAGACAAAGTGTACCAAAGCAAGAAATATGGGTATCAATATGGAATATCGCTTAACACTCTCTAGCACAACCTGGTCAAAATCAGTCGATCGATAGGAGTTATAAATCATCAACGTCCTAGATGCGAACGACAACCTCCCTAATATCCAATGGCCTACGCCTTGCAATTCAACATGAATCGGAAAGAGTACGTGATCAACATTGAGCCATGACTGCCCACAGATAATTTTGAAGCCAAACATGTAGTCGACAATGACACTATTGATCGTACAAATCCGGGGGTCACATGAGTTAACAATGTACAAAGAATATAGTGACTTCATTTGCTGGTCGAAAAAATTTTCAGTGGTAGTAAATTTCTGAGACGGTTCAAGCGCATACAGTCCAATCTTTCGGATGTAGTAGAACAAAACATCAATATGCTGAAAAATAAATATTTAAAAAATAGTATGCGAAAAAAGAAAAAAGGATGAAGACCATCAGAGTTAAATGATACTTACACCACCGTCAAGGAAACAGTCGGATTCATACAATGTGTAGAACCAATTCTTATCAGAAATCATGTCAACGTTAAAATCAAATGGGGGGCTTAAGGTTGTATGCTTCTTGTCATAGAACACAAACCTTTCAGAAGATGAATTAAATTTAAAATAAGAAAAATGAACAAATGAAGAAATGTAATAACTAGTCACTTAAATAAATCATCAGTTACATCACCTTGAGCCACTTAAATAAATCATCAGTTACATCAAAACGCATCGTGTCCCAAAAATCGGTGTCGAAAGGGCATGACTTACAAATAACTAGTCCTTTTTTTACACGTTTTCTTTTCTCAAATGGAATGTCGACTACCGGCACTTGATCACCCGCATTCTGGTTAACCTGTGAATAAAACTTTTTTGGTTTATTTTTAGGACATCGAACGGTAAGATAAACTGTGAATAAACTATTTTATTTCAATTCTAGGAAAACATGAGGTTTATTTTTAGGACACCGAATGGTACGATAAACTGTGATTAAACTATTTGATTTCAATTCAAGGAAAACATGAGGTTTATTTTTAGGACATTGAACGGTAAGATAAACTGTGAATAAACATTTTGATTTGAAACCTTATGCACATCCATTGCACCAACCCCAACCAGATAAATTGAATATATAAACCTACACACACACACACACACATTAGTTCAAATACTTTAATTTACAAATGACTATAACCACAGATAAACCAATAAAAAACAATATGCATAAACAAGGATTACAGATTTGTTGGCAGTTTGCATGATTTTCAATTTCCCCTCAGTCGTCCTATCAATCTCATCAATCATTTCTGTAGTCCAAAGAGGGAAACCATCATCATCAAAATCTTCATTACGTTCACCACTCCCGTGTACAAACTGAAAACATATCAATCAAACAATTAAAGGTAGACAAAGCTGTGATCATAGAAATAAAATCGAATATAGACTTACAACTCCACCATCAACTTCCTTGTGGATCCCAACGTTCTCTTGTTGACGACTACTTCCTGGAACATTGTTGGACTTAGCACCCTCTCCACCATTTAATCCCTTGAAAAGTAAACATAGTTAACTTAGATAAAAAAAAATTATGAAAACACAGATGATACATAAATACATTTAACTTAGATGTGTTTTGTTAATAAGGAAAAATGGTAGATTGTGCATAAACCGCTTGAGGAATATCTTGGTTATCCACATCATGGGGGAGGTCTTGTTGTTTACCACTTTCTTCACACTGATACATAGTTAAGTGAAATATTAAAAAAAGAAACACATGTATATATACATGTAAAAGTAAACCAACAATAAACCAATTATAAACTTACCAGCTTTGTTTCTTTAAGACTGAGGATCTCATGCATCACTTTAGTCGAAAAGTCGGTAAACAACTTCTTCAGATCATCAACATTATTCTTGAATAACTTTTTCAAATCATCCAAATCATCCATAATCTTCAATTGCTTTGAAGACAGCTCGTCTAAACGTTGTATAATAGGAGACTCGGTTGGACCGGGAACAGGGAATGTAGGAGAACTGTTAGTTTCATTACGGAAGAACTCGTTCCTTTCGACAAAAAAACCGTCCAGCTGAAGGGTCATCTTCTCCGATTCGGTGGGAGTTATATTTTTGAACTGAATGGATAAACACACATAAACAAATAAAACAACTTAGAGCAATGTTGTGAAAAGATAACTTAATAATAAAATATTATAATAAGGGGACTAAGAGAAACCTTATCTGATGGCAAGGTCAAGAAAACCCTCTCGATGAATCGTCTACCATGTGTCGCATGTATCTCCCAATTTAACATCCGTGGTACATTAGAAACTGCAAGACGAGTACATATGACTCCATCTGTGCTATCGCACACCTCATAAAACCACAACTGGAGTGATAGAATAAACCCTCGTATCTTATAGACATATACTCTTTGTTCAGTGCCATCTAATTGCTGCAGCAAAGTCTCCTTATTACGAGATGACATCTTTAGATAATCAATGGTGTAGTCGTACACCTCTTTAGCCTACGGATAATTATCACAGTCTTGGCTATCAAGAATATCTAACAAACACCTATCAAACAAAAGATTATCCTGAGCCCCCATGAGAAAATTTGCGAGCAAGTGAAGCTTGGCAAGTTTGACTGCATCATGGTCGTTTATCCACGCTCTGTTAAGAAACTGCCCTTTAATAGAATGACGGGACAAACCAACATTGGCAAAATATCTATCAAAAAGACCATCAGGGACAGGAGGAAAACAAAGTTTTTTACACGAGCCATTACATTTCAGACCACTTATCACAGCGAACTCCTCGACCTCAAATCTCATGATCTTCCCACCAAAGTCAAACCATAGTTCATCCAACCTCGGCTGGTGTACTTCTCGTAATGAATACAAATTGAGAAGTTGGTTCTGAACCTTACAATGAGGTAGGTCGATAAATTTACCAAAAGCAGAATTTCTAAACACCTCCAATTGATCATTTGACAACAGACGCTTAATGTCAGCAATAGGCGTGGTAGAACGACTGTTATCATTGTTGTTGATTATCTTCACGGTCAATGCTCTTGAGTTTGGAACAACCAATTCCCAATCCTAATAAAAACAATAAACAATTGATACCGACAATAACACTAAAACATATAGGCTAGATCTAACTAGTTTATACAGACATAAAGATTTGTACCTACAATGACATTCTTTGCTTGTCAACATGCATAGAAACAATTTTAGTGATAATCAACAAACAACATGTATAGCATTAATTTTAGTGAGAATCAACAAACATATGAAATAACAAAAAATGGGACAAACTTAAACATAAATTATAAGAACACAAATAGTAAAACATACTTCTAAAGGAAAAAAATACCTTGTGTTCTCTTTGTGGTTTATTCCTGACATCTTCATCGTCAAGCTCGGAACAAATCGATTTATGCCTATGTGTGTTGCCCTTGGACCTCCTCGGTACTGATTTGCTAGCCTCAGAGCCATCCTCACTTTCTTCTTCGTCCAAAGAAATACAATGTTCAACTTCAAAATCAGAATCGATGTCTTCTAGATATTTAACCTTCCTCTTCCCCTTAGCATCGCCCTTGATCTCCATTGGATTATTTTGAGAAAATCGTTTCTTCTCAGCACTAGAACGAGTAATCGGGCATCTGATATGTGATTGTTCTTCCTCAAACGACTTTCTCTTCTTGGCAAACGGAATTTTATTTTGAACGAGCCTTCGGCGCTCGGGAACTGCAACCTTGGGATGCTTTTGCTCCATAGCTCCTCTGCCTTCAGATGAAGTATCAGAGACATAGTTTTCGTCCTTCTCTCTCGCCATGTAGATCGAGATTTGTTTTCAGAACTTTACTTTGAACATATTAGGGTAGGATCTGAAGAAAAGGAAAATATCAACTCCACTGCAATTTTTTTATATGCGTGTGTGCAGGTTGCGTGTTTTGCTGGAGGAGATAAATTCAGAATCTCAATTAATGATAAAGTTACCATTTTTTATTCAGCTAATTAATGATTAATTAGAGGTGGGAAAGTGGGATTGAATTTTTGCATAATTTCGTAATTGGGGCTTGAAAAAATTAGATGTGCGAAACATTTTAGAATCTCGTATAATGGGCTTCATAAAAACCTGGGCTCGTGCGCAGGGTAATTTTTTCAAAAATTTTTAATCATTTGGGCTTAATTATTACGGCAAAAGACCGAATAAATTTATCCGAAAGGACCGAAGAATAAACCGATAAATTAGGCCGATTATTGAACTCAAGGCTCGATTTAACTAATCTGACAATATATATATCGCCCGAAAAATAAAATACGACATCCAAAAAAATTAAATAATTAATCCGGTAAAACATATATATATATATATACTATCGCATAAATATATATAATCCACACAATAATATCACTTAGGCATTTGTTTCAAATAAATAATAATTATAGTGCCAATAAAGCAATATTCGAAATTCCAATATTCGAACGGCTTAGAATCGAGCTACGCGATTAAGCCGAAATCGCCGAATGATGAACGTTTTACAATAAAACGATTGAGTACTTCGACATAAAATATAAGTCGACATCGCGACCGATACAATAAATATTACCTTATAAATAAAATTCGATAAATAGAATAATCCAAGTAATTCTATAAATCGAACGGGGCGCTACACACACACACACACACACACACACATATATATATATATATATATATATATATATATATAAAGATAGAAAAGATGGAGATCAGATACGCCGACCCAATCCCCCAATCGAATTCACGGATTTCAGAACATCACATTTTTCCATTCAAGGATGCGTCTCTTACTCTTCTCAAACATCCACTCACGTTATCAGTGTAATCATTACTTTTGGCGTGTAATCTTCATGTTGCAGATAATCTTTCTACACAATCTATTCTACTTAACCCTTTGATACACTGTTCATAGCGATGAGACACAATTTATCTTAACCATTTTTTACCTCCTTCACACAAAACTCAAATGTCATCTTTTTAATTCAAACAACGCAAAACCACGAAATAATTTTCTACCTCAACTCAATTTTCACTGCACATCAATCAACCACATCTTGGGAGCAGTTGTTCGTAGTAGAAGTCTGAGAGCACACATCATCCTAATCCCTTAATACCAAGTAGAAAAGAGGTGGGTGATTAAAATCTTAAAAATGTGATATCTCCAAAATACTTATGCATGTATATATATTATATACTGTTGTTGTTGAAAATATTGTTGGGATTGTTACATAAATATTTTACCCGTGATACGTATATATATCTGTACTGCTAATTTATTGATAGATTATTTATTTATCATTTTTGTACATATAGCTGCGATGTATATCTGTACTGTTTTATTGATAGCTTATTTATTTATCATTTTTGTATATATAGCTGCGATCCATAATCGTTTATTAAATATCGATTATCTGTCTGTATATTTTTTTTTTATCTCTTCGTCGTGTATTAAATACGATTATCTGTTCGTATATTTTATCTGTATTATCTGTCATGTTTCATCGTGTTTTATCTATTTATTAAGTCTGTTATTATATTTTATCTGCGTTACTGTATTAAACGTTTATCTGTTGTGTGTACGAATATTTTTTTTATCTGTTTTATATGAATTATTGTACTAAACTCTTTATCTGTTTCATATACGTATACCGGTTGTGTATGTTAATCTGTGGTAATAGATTGATTTATTTTTTTCCCCTGCTGCGTGTGCAATATAGATTTGTACAACTCTAGAGATTAGAATTTTATTCGCATGCCATAGTGTTCGCATTAAAGAAGTGGCGACACTATTTGTATGGAGCTACATTCACTGTCTTCACTGATCACAAGATTCTTAAATACTAGTTCTCTCTGAAGGAGTTGAACTTAAGACAAAGAAGATGGATTGAACTCTTGCAAAACTATCACTTTTCCATACAACATTACCCAGGAAAAGCTAATGTAGTTGCCGATGCGTTAAGCAGAAAGGTAAGTATGGCCGGACTCATGGGCAGAGAATGGGAAGCTCTGGAAGAAATGATCCAGTGGAATCCACATCGCCATGACATCTACTTATTGTGTGCCAACCTCTCGATTAAGTCCAACTTGCTTAGTGAGATCGGAGAAGCACAAGAGAAGGATTTAAAACTTCAAGGCTTGAAGGAAAAAGTAAGATCTGGAGAGCGAACAGAGTTCAGTATATCTGAAGATGGATTTTTGAAGTTTAAAAATCGAACATGTGTACCAAATGATGAGAAGTTGAAGAGTAGAGTCCTTGCAGAGGCGCACCGTTCAAGGTACACTATTCACCCAGGAGGAAATAAAATGTATAAAGACTTGAAGAGATACTTTTGGTGGGTGAATATGAAAAACCAGATTGCAGAGTATGTAGCCAAGTGTTTGACTTGTCAAAAGGTAAAAGCTGAACATCAACGCCCATCAGGGATACTGTAATGCCCCGTTTTATTTTAAAGAATTTACTGAATTTATTTATAAAAATCAGAGTTTATTTTTACGCAAAATCTCAATTTAAAACTTTAATATTCAACGGGCGCTACTTAACTACCACAAACAATTAAATAATTTAAACAGTTAAGAAAGATCTGCACATGAATAAGACTAACAGTTCAAGATAAAATCCAAAATATTTATAAGTCTTAAACCATTCATGCATAATCAATACTTCAACAGAAATTCCAAAGTCTAACCAACATGTTTAAAATAAATAAGGCGGAAGCACAATTATTCCAAGTTAAACAAATGGTATATCGAGATAATAAAAGCGGAAGCAAGTAACACAAAATCCAACGACCACCACTCGATCGTCTCTCGCTGCCTCCGCCAACCAATGCTCAACCTAAAAAGATAGGAAGAGGAACAAGAGGACAAAAAAAGAAATGGGGGTGAGTACAACCATCATACTCACCATTACCGCACACTATATTTCGCATAAAGATCCATAACCATAAATAAGTTATGCATAGAATCTAGATCTAACTCTCTATTAGGCCCTATCGCAAACCTCCTATGTACGTACAACAAACCGTCCGAACCAGACCTCGGCGAGGATGTAACTGAAAGCACTCCCACCTCGGATGCAATGGGCGTAGGATCTTACTAGGAGACAGTGAAGTTGAATTACCCCTTCGCTCTACACAGATTCGGGCGTTCAGACAATCCCCTCTGCTCTACACGGATTCGGGTGCCCACCTCCCGGATGCAACGGGCAGGTGACTTCCACTAATTATGCATTCATCAAACGCACTACCATCAGGACACTTAGACTAGGGTTCTCAAGCGTACAAAAACTATCGCGACAAACATTTATACGAAATAACAAGTGCGATAAATGTAGATTCAACATTAATGAACCCACCTGGTAGCGATCAGAATAAACACAAAATAAGGGTAGGCGACGAGGTTGACTCGTCAAACACCTACATTTATTAAAATAGTCTTATCAAGGACTATTCGGAAATTTACTTAGTCCAACTAAGTTCACGTAATCATTTAAGCAAAAATAAGGGAAACACATTTTCGAAAATATGACATAAGTTTTGAAAACTTGACCCGTGCAGCGGTTTTAAAATCGCCATAACTTTCAGCACACAACTAATATGAACATGAATCAAGTTGCATTGGAATTCTAAGACATGTATCTACAATTCTTATGAAGATACTGAAAGCAAATAAGGTCATTTAATAGGTGATAAATCAACAATCATTCAAAATTTGTCACATTCCAAAACTGGGAAAGTAAACTTGACTAGACTTCAGTAATTTCTATATAACTGGAGCTACAGGCATGCTTTTAATGAACTTCAAAAACCAAATGATAGATGATTCACTTGTCTACAACTTTTCTGAAGATCATATTGGCAAATAATCACATATTCAACAAGTTTAAACACAAAACATGTGATTCAGTGAAACTGTCAAAAATTAACATATGATATGGACAGCACCTAAGTCATTATCATTTAACTCGAGCTACACACCTTCAAATGATATAGTTCCAGTACCAAATTAAACCTTAGGCATGACTCTACCACTTTCATTTAGAACACAGAATCATATGAGATCATTTGGATGGTGAAAAATTGGTTAACATTCCATATCAGATTCCTGCCAATTAATAAGTTTAACTCATGTATGTCCAACTTTATAAGACCACAACTTGAGCTACAGAGCACGTATTGTAACGCCCCGTTCAGTTAATAAATAGAACCGATTCACTTTGCTCGACTTTAAAGTGAAATTGGAAGTATTTTTCATAAAAATTTAGTTAGTCGTCTAAATGATATAAATTTCCTAAGTATGTGATCAAATTGATAAGTTATAAGGTGCTATTGATTTAGACAAAATGGTTTATTTAAATTATTAAGAGTATATTTGAAATATTCTAGTTTTCAGTTTTTGTCGGAATTTAAGTCCGATTTCGCTTTCGATTTTGAAAAGAAAAAAAAAATATATTTAGTAAACATCAAGATGAACTCTAACATGGATTTTCAGAAAGGAAATCAGCACAATTTTAGAAAAAAAAAATAAATATATATAGTAAGTGATATTGTTTTTTTTAAAAATAAATAAAGTGTTAGATTTAAACCATATTATTTCTCATGAAATTTATTGATATTGTGATATATTATTATAAGATGGGGAATGATAAGAATAAAAAATTTTAAGAATAAATAGGAAATATGCAGAAAGCAAAAGCGAGAAATTGAAAATTTTCGATTTTAAGGTAATCGTTCGTTTTAAGTCGGAATTCGGTTCCGTAAATTCTATGTTTTTTCATTAAGTTACGAAATTTATCATGGAAGCTAGATTAGGATCACATTATAGCCCTTTCTAAGCATTGACTATAGATTTGAAGAAGTTTACAAGTTATGATTTCTATTCTTTATCTTTATTTATTTAATAAAATTTTTCTAAGTATTCTTAAGTAATAAATGGGCCATTTCATATTAAATTCGAGACATAATGAAGGTATGGTCAAATGGAGGAGTTTTGTCTTGATATATGCAAGAGAAATCATGCCTTACAAGTAATTATCAAAGCTTACTCACATTTGTGCAAGATTTTAGAAAACATTAATGGTAAGGGCCCTAAGATGTTGTTTATGGTAGAGTGTTGAGGTAAAGAAGGTGATGTTGTCTCCTTTGCTACCTTATATAAAGGGGCCTTAGGATAGGCTCGAAAATTCACACCATAATAAGCAAAGTCTTAGCTATAGAGTGAGGAAGAAAAACCGAGAGAAATCTTGCCGAAGATAGGTTGAGATCAACTTTCGGAGTTTCATTTTCATATTTCTTGAAGGAGGTTAGATGCTAACTTCTTATCATATGTTGTAGTTAAGATTAAGTGTATAATTATGTATTTTACATGTCATACATATTTAATTTTTAAGAAATTTTAAGCATGAAAAATGATATGTTATTTCCAGCTCAATCACATGTTATATATGTTCTGTTTTGATTTGAATTTTAGCATGATATACATATACTGGGAAATATACTTTTTATGGTTATTTCTTGTGTAAATTATGAGTACATAGGAACAAGAATTATGTCATTTAGTTAAGTATATCTCGAATTATAGATTTTTAAAATTTATCATGCAAATTGAATTTTTATGCCAAGTTTCAGCTGCTTATTTTAAACTCGAATAAGTCAACCTATGTGCATGAGAAAAATGTGAAATTTTAATGACATGTATACCTATATGTTAAGAGTTTATCTGTTAAATTTCAGAATTTTATGTTGAGAAATGAAGGAGTTAAAAATACTAAAATCCATGCCTGTTAGGTTGATTTTATATGCAATAGAACTCACTCCATATTCAAGCTTTTAATGTGAAACTTTTATCAATATTTCTTGTATGAGTATTTGTCAAGATGACCAAGTTTAAACTTGATATGATAAGTAGGTGAATTTTTAAAATTATTTGAAGTTAGGCGTAAATTAGTATAATTATATATTAATTTTAATACTTGAGTGGATTGAGCTATTGAAGTGCTTTTGATCTATATAAGAGAGTATATAAATATATCTACTATTTAATTACCAAGCTAAATAATTTTTAGAGTGATATGTGATTTTTGAGAAAAATAAAATAAAATACTTTGATATATTTGTTTGTATATGTGGTAGTTGTGGAGAGTCGAGCCTCCAACAGCTACATCACTTATTCAGCACTTGCAAAGTCTTTTCAACATACCAGGTGGGGGACCTACACTGGGTATTACATTGCTTATAATCTTGTACCATGTATGAGGTATGTATGTAGATATTTTACCCGAACGGTAAAGTTTCCGTTCGTGGTCCAGTTAAGATGAGTTTATGATCACCCGGTCTTGTATGGAAGGTTTTCCCATCCTGGGTTTCTGGGGAGGCGACCCCCAGAGTGTGATCACATGATAATCCGGAAAGTTCACGGATGTTGCCCCAGTAAAGTAAAGTTTTATTTATGTATATACTTAGTTCATGATATGGGATTATATGTGCTGTTTATTCAGTGTTGGGTTTTTTACGGAGTATAGTGGTTTTGCTCACGCCCCCATTATGTTTTTCAGGTGATGGAGTTCAGCTTGGAGCGTGAGCCGAGCAGTGGTGTGGTGATGTCAGAATAAAGCTGGACAATTATTATGTTTGTGTTATGATGATTTGTATTAAAATATTTATGACTATATTTTATTTATGTTTCCGTACTGATAAACCAGAACAATAAGTATGTATGTATAATTATGTTATGTATAATTAATTATCTATATCCTTCAGTTAGATTTTACATGTTGATATATTCATGAGTACAAGAAAGAAAAAGTAAGAAGTCATGTTAGTAAGTAAGTAATATCCCACAAGTTAAGTTTCAATATTTTCGAAAACAGTATATCTATATGTCAAAGATAATCGTGATCAGAAAAGTTAGATAAGGCGGGGTGTTACACGTATAACCATAAAATTTATCTCATTTGAAAGGCAAGAAACAGACCTATAACTTTCATGCAGAGTAAAAATCTATACGAGCACATTCCAACATGATAAACAGGTCATACATAAAATACAGATATGCTGCCGGGTTGTAGGAAAAACTGAACGCACATCATTTTTGTAAAAACCACAACTTATTCGATATAATTCAGAATTGAGAAATTCCAAAACCCAGGTTTAAAAAACTCAGCGTACTACATATCATATGAAGGACACAACTTCAAATATTCAGTGTATGATGGCTCAAAACGCAGCACAACAGATCAGCAATTAGCGTGTTTTCACATAAAATAACGATGACTTATAAAATGAATGGTTCGAAACTCGACAACGATCAATATACTTTCTCGAGAGAAAATAAACGAGCACATTGACGTTCAATCACAGCAATAACATGATATTCGGTTTAATGAGGTCACGAGCATAACTCGATAAACGAAACGATATAAACGAGCCGGTAACCATTCTATTCAAATCCAATTTCAAACCAATTTTCGGCAACACGTATAATATTTTTAGCTATCGTGTAATATACAAACATGACCGGAATAACAAGAGGATTCGAATAAGTTGCCCGTTTTCAAAAATCTACGAGCTATCAAAAGAAAATCGGGCCGAACAACGGGTCGGGAATCGGCTCGCGAACGGAACTCAGAATTACGTAAAGGAACCGAGGGTGGCCGTAAGCTTGCTTCACGCCGGCAGCAACTCGCTGGAAATGGCGTAGGGCTCGCTGGCCGTGGTCGCCGGAACTGGTGGAGAACTCACTAGAGGTTGGGCTTGAGGACAACGGCTTGCGGAGGTGCTCGAGGCCACTGGGGTGCTGCACGCTGAGGAGTGGCTCGCTGGGAAGGTTGACGGAGATGCTGAAGGTCGAGGCGGCCGTTGAAGACGCTTGCAGCAACTCGCCGGAGATGGTGGCGGGGCTGCTGGTGCTGTTAGTTTTGAACGTCTTGCAGCTCATGGTCTGAGATGGCTTCTCGCAGCTACTCGGTCGTGGAACTGCTCCTCATGCGGTGGCTCCCATTTTTCAGGCAACGAGATCTCCGGTCAACGGTGGCTGTCCGATGAGGCTCGACCAGAGGTGGTGCGGCTATGAGGGTGGACGGGGAAGAGAATCCGGTACCGCTCGCTGATGAAGAACCACATGAGATGAAGGCTTGGATTGATCGATTTGATAATGATGTAATCTGTACTTGGTTAAAGGGAGAGATAAGAGGGATTGGAAGCTAGAATCAAGGGGATAATAATTCCCTTTTTTTTTTTTTGAATTCAATTTCAAAATCAAACTCATGCATGCATGAGAGGGGATTGACGGGTGGTTTTCGGTTCAATAATCCAACAAAGATACTTGTTCGGTTCGAAGTTCCGGTTATTTAATATTTTCAGTTCGACCGAAAATAAAATAAACAATACTATTCGGCTCGACATTAAAATTAATACAATTTAGCAATTAAGAGCATTTAATCGAAATAAATTATCAAGCTCGACTAAAATAATTTTCGTAATCACGTAGAAATTAATTAATCGAGCCCAAAATAATTAATTCGAATAAAATATAATGATTAAATATCTCGAATAAATACGGAACAAATGGGGCGCTACAATCTACCCATCTTAAAAAGGAATTCCGACCTCGGATTTCGAAGACAAAAGAAAACTAACGAACTAAAAGGATACAAAGGCTTCTAAAACGAGGAGGTAGGGAAGGGCCTCCTTCCCTCAAGTCATCTCGGACTCGTCATGTCGGCCCCACAGCACCTTCCCAGAGCTTACTGCCCGGTTTCTCAGCTGATGGATGCTCTGGTCCAAACTGGCCACAGGTACCTCTCATAGATAAGGTCTCGCTCGACCCGCAGTTCGCCGAAGTCCACCCCGTGGTCTGGGTCATAAATATATCTACGCAACCTCGAGACATGAAACACATCATGCACCCCTGACAAATCTGGTGGTAAAGCTAGTCGATAAGTCGAGTCACCGACTTGAGCAAGGATCTCAAAGGATTAACCGCATACAACAGCGGATCCTTATTTACCCTAAACCAAGGTATACCACACCTTTAGTCATGCGGAAAGGGGAAACTTGAATGGTATCATCCAGACACCCGTTCGATACATAAAAACACCCACCCAAGGTGAGAATTCACACAACGCAACACACGACATGCACACACGACCTCAACAGGTCTCATAGTACCGTGAGCTCATCGGTCAAATAATCGTGGTCGACATATGGAGTTGAGTTTCAGCATGGTGCCCGGGTCACGCCGAAAACTTACCCGCAATCTCGACACACCCGTGATTTCTTGCCGAAGCGATTGTCACGGAAACTGTGCAACCATGCACGCAGTATAGCCCCGCTATACTCATACTTACAACACACAATTCTACGACTCAAACGTAGCCCCTCATGGCTCCGTTTGCTGTCAACACAAGTTTCCTATCTCGCCATCTCGAGAAATCCTCGCAGATGCATAGGAAACCTATCGATTACGCTTCTTTATCAAAATAATCGATCAAGAATGCAAACGCGGTTCAGTGGAACTTGGAACTCTCGGTGGTCAAACCGTCTAAAAGAAAAATAGAACGGACAGTTGAATTTTTAATTCTCTGTCCTCCGAGAGGCGACACGCTCGTAGGCGCTGCATATGCGGGGCGCCAGGACGCTTACGTGCACCAGTTCAGAGACCAGCTGCAAGGTCAAGTTTTGGACGATCACGCTGGCATGGGAGTTCTGTGTGTCCAGTGATGACAGCTGTAGCTTGCGTGTGAGTCAACGATCGGCCACGCGCAAGCCTATCGTCTATCAGCATTGGCGTACACGCTTGACCACCACTTCGTGGCAACACCCAGTCAGGGTCGGCTTTCGGTTCAAAGTTTTGACAATAAAATTTGATCCATGGTTTTTCTCAATACGAAAATTCTCTGACTTGGGATTTTGCATAGGCTAAAGCAATAGCAAGAGAAAGGTTTTCCACAAAATGTATAAAAATGGAGTTCCTTCCAAACAAGCTTTTTGATTTTTCACGAATTCAAAAGTTTCAACGTCTCAAAAATAACAGGGTATAAAACTGAGTTCCAAGTCCACTACCTTATTCCAACAACACACTCTAACACGCAAACATATCGAACGCTACAGATAGGCAAAAGTCCACAAAGGAAAATAATTGCGGCTGTCCAGTCGAGAATGGTGCTAGGTCAGTGGCTCCCTCTGAGACACTAACTAGCTAGCTCACTTCGGCTCTTCCGATAACAGCGTCGGCCGTCACGTCAGCTCTTTCTCCGGTAGCTAATCGTGCCAGCAGTCCTGAACGAGCTCCACTCATTTGCATTACCCAGAGTTCACACCTCAAGGTCTAGGCGAGAGGTTTCTTTCATTGAAAAGACCTCGATCACGTCTTCAGGTATTTCCGCTACGTCTTGGCGTTCTAAGAGGTAGACCATGACGTCATTGTATAATTACAACCAGTCATTCCACCGCAGTCACCATTGCTATACTTTGCACGAAAAGAATCACTATTCGACTGCAGATATTCTCGTCGGGTTCCAGAGTCCGTTTTGATACGTCCACTCGTCGATCTTCGGCTGACGGTACCTCGACCTTGAATCGGCTTTCCAATGATTTTGCAGTTACCCTCAGTTGATTGAGCAGGTCTTCACCTCATGATACTGGTTGATCATCCTTCGTCGTTCGTCGGTTGGGTTCTCGGTTGTCGCTGTGCAGCATTCCTTGTCATAAAGCAGATCAGCTCCTCCGGTGTTCAGGTTTGTTGTAACTCGCCTTGCTCGTCTGGTGGCCTTCCTTGCTGCTCCTCTGGACTATTCCTTGATGCTCCCGAATGATTGGTGAGTCTCAGAATGGATCGAGTAGCCATTGATAAAGATGAAAACAAATTGGTTCGGATGAATAGAATGCTCAAACACAACTAAAAGAATGATATAAGACAAGTAGAAAGCTGGAAATACTCGTCTTAATTTGTATAGTAGGTCGTAAAACTTGCTCTTGAAAATCCAAGCGAACATGAAAACAAAGATAAGGGTTTTCAAAGGTTTTGCAAAAGTTCAGAGAAGTGAAAGATTTCTCTCGAATGCCAAAACGAAATAAAAGAATGAAAATTTGTCAAAGTTTATGACAAAACGCAAGTTCGAGAATACAAGCTGCTCTACGCTTCAAAATGCACATGCTCCAGGCTCGACTACCCTCCTTAAAAGATCATTCATAATCATTTAAGGTACGAAACCTTCCTTGAATTAGTCGACGACTCCCGACCGGAGAAAACTGTTTCCGATGCATCATACGATTTAATTACAACGAGATGAATGACCGTCGCTGGCCTTTAGGTCAAGATACCATAGTGGCTTACGCCGACCTTTGCGTTCTCGAGTGCACGGACTCGGAGTCATCGCAAACAAAAACCCCAAACCTTGCGACAAATAAGGTTTAGCAGAAAACAAATATGCTTATCCTTCTTCGTACACATAACAAAGTTAGTTCCAAATATCAAATACAGGAATTGCACAACAGTTGAAAGATAACACACGAAAAACGGAAAGATTAATAGACAACACACGATCTCGATTTCCCGGTAAGTTGTCCAATCCTTGATCAGTTCATCCTTGTCCTAAGTGAGATACTCACGGGATTCTACTGCTGTAATGACCAAATGTCGAGCAGAAGAGTTCATCCCCGTGAGGGTTTAGCCACATTCGTCCACCGTTGATCCTCTCTGGTGTAGGTAACCACTCTCCTTCCCCATGCAATCACACAGTTTTAAGAAAAATATTCTTCAGTGTTGATTCTCCTTCATTCGCACCCAAAATGAAATGGCACGATGCTCTTCTCGCCTCAATGCCAGTAGTCGGTATAGCGAATGATAAGAGAATGGTCGAATTAGGACTCTGCGTAAATAGTACGCTGGATCCTCTTGAGTTTACGGAGTCATTCCGTCAAACTGTCAGCCTTCGCGGTCAACGTTCATAACTCACGTAATAAGAAGTAGTCCTTGCTTTCCTCGAGATTTCGCCATCCTCGAGTATCACGTTAGAAATATTTCATCGATCAACAGAACTTCTTCGGCATCAGTTGACAACTCATTCGAAGCTTTAAATCCCAATCATCGCACTCAAATGATTGGCGTCCACCACTGCTCTTCTAGTCCACTTGTCAGTTGCCCCAGACGTTTGAGTGATCCCGCACATTCAGAACATCTCGGTTGTCTACTCTCAATGAGGCATCTTTGTTGGGATCTGTGAGGATCTCGTTATGTACAAATCACGAATTCAATAGCAAACGTAAACCTATGCGCAGCGGATCTAAAGGTTTGACGTAGAGAACTTACGGCTTAAAATTTATGTAGATCTGGCTGACCACGAACGGTTGACCGCAATTGATTGACGCAAATCACGTCTTGGGTTGCACGAACAAGATCAGATCAAAACCGGATCAAACGGATGCAAACAGATCAAAACGAGATTTTGCTACCAGGCACCTTCCGGCGGCGCGTGAGGGCGCGTGCGGCATCAGATTCCGGCCACGTCGGCGGCGGTGGAAAGCTCTCGTCGAGACGGTCGTCTGGTATACTTTACGTCTCAATCGGACTTCCGGTTAGTTCTGTAGGTCAAAATATATTTCGTCTCGGTTTACCTACAGATCTTCTACTGTATTACTCAATACACCCTTCTTCAACTTGTACCAGTGGAGCAACAAGAAGAAGATAAAGCTCGAATGAGATCTAGAGAGAGAGAGACGTGGGGCGTGTATATCTCGTGAATATAATTGGGATTCTCTTCTCATGAGCTTAATGATGTATATATAGAGCTACAGTAGGGACCCTAAGGAGATTAGGAAAAGGGCTCTGTTGTTGTATGAAATTAACAACTATCAAAATTAACAGCTGAGTGTGTTTAAATTATCATAAAAGTGAAATTGGCATTTGAATTGATATAATCACTTGAGTACAAGAAGTCGGTTTTTGTTGATTGCCGACATTTATTTTATAGCATGTACCATGTGTTCGAAAAGATCCTCGTACTGTCATAAATTCCGCTATTTATAGTACGGTTGTCTTTGTCGTTTTGCTCGAAATGGATAAGGATGTATTTAATGTTGAGCTGCTTTCCTTTGGCGGTGTGCTTCGCTCTGGGGGACATTAATGATTGCTTGATGGCCCAATCAAATGTTTACAGCTTGTTTTACGTGTGGAAATTCGAGCTTCTTAGAAGTCGGTCTAAACTTCTTGGAAGTCGGTTCAACTTGAGAAGCTTTCGATACGATGTGCTATGGACTGCTGGAGCCGGTTTACTAGAGTCTTTAATACAAGTCGGTTTCTTTTTCTTTACTGTCTCGGATGTCGGTGAGTCAATTTCCGACTTACCTTAAGTTTACCTCAACTGGATGTTTTACCCCTGCGGTTCAGCTAACCTCCATCGTTAATCATTTAATCAAGTCGGTTATCAACAGGGAGGCCCCCGACATTAGTAGGCATTTGAGGTAGTCAAATGGTTGCTGATGTCGCTTACTATTTTATTTCATGCCGACTTCATTGTCTCTAACGACCGATTTAAGAACACTTGATTCTTAAAAGACGCGTGCCGCATTAGGTCTGACGTGGCAATTCTTAAAAGACGCGTCCGCATTTAATGGGTCCAACGGATATAATTTATAACGATACGGCGTTTCTGGATTCAGCCACGTGTCATAATAACTAGTGTAACGTTACACTGTTTAAAGACACGTCCGTTATGTGCGCCGCTTCGGGATTTTATCAACGGTTATAAATCAAAACCTATAAATTGAAGTCGGTTTTGACTTATGAAAAGTTTCTTTACCTTTAATCTTTACATCTCTTGAGTTCTCTTGGTTCTTGTCATTTCCAACTTTCTTTCGCGATCTCTATTCTGTGAACTTTCTGTGTTATTCTTTCGTGCTCTCTTCTTCAGGTCCTCGAGATTATCGGTAAGATTTTTGTCTGGCTTTTTATCCCCTTCTTTGTTGATTCTGTGCGTTATTTTTGTTGTGTTCGAGAAAATGTCTGCTCAAACCGAAGAAAGTAGTAGTCGCACGGTGTCTGATATTCCAATCATTACGGATGAGGATTTGGAATTACCGCTTGAATTTTATCGGTGGGATCCCCTTCTTGTTAAATGATTGAATCTCAATAGAGATATTTTTGAAGAAGACGAACAAGTCGAGAGGAATGCAATGTCGCTTCCTGATTTTTGGAGACGTCCTGCTCGCCGGTGGCCTGAACCAATTGATGAATATAGAGGCGAACCAAGTATTCTTACTGATGCAGATATCGTCAATCTTCGGAGTGAAGTTTATATTCCGTCTTCAGTGAGGTTATTCGCTCCTTACCCAGGTGAAAGGATAACGTGTCCTCCCCCCGGTTGTGTGGGTGTCTTTGCGGATTCCTTAAGGTCAGGCCTTCGGTTTCCACTTCCAGCGTTGATTACCGACTATCTAAGAGATTGGGGATTCGGATTATGTCAGATAGCACCGAATACCTGGAAGAGGATTATCGGTCTTATGGTCCTGTTAAAGGAAAAGGGTTGGGATATGCCGACTGTCGACGAAATAAGGAGTCTCTTTACATTTAGACGATGTGCCGACAGGCAAGTAGCTGATCCTTTGATTTGCTATGCTTGTGCTGGGAGGCCCCACGGAGGACTTAAAATCGGCTAATTAATCACTGAAATTCCCGAGTCTCTTCACGGATTTCAAGAGGAATGGTTATGGATCGGAGGAGATTGGCAAACTCCGAACTTTTCCAAGCCTTTAATTGATGGGATGTCAATACCCATCAATATTAATTCTGCATTTTGTAAGTTCTTTTCTTTTAGTTGTGATACCGAGTTGTTCTGACTTTGTCTAATTTTGTACTAACAGGTCGACCACTTTTACTATTTGCAGCCAAAAGTAAAGGAGCAAAACTCGGTCTGACTTTAAAAGAGCGAATTATCGAGCTGTTTAAGCTAAGGAAAGCACAGCGTAGTCACAAGTTGATCCTGAAAGATACACGATTGAAGGCTGCTGGTCTTTGTCCCGAGCTCTCTGACGCTTCGTTTCAACCAGGTGAATTGAACTAAATTTGTGATTTTATTTGAAGTCGGTTAGTTTGAGTTTGACTCTAACTCGGTTCTTTATGCGCAGTTTATTATCCACTCCTCGGCGTGCTTGGTTTTAGCTCTATTCGTGACGCTAAGGTTTTCCGTCAAAAGTGTCCGAACTTAGATCTCCGAACCAAAGTCGGAAAAAGTAGAGAATTCCGTTTGTCCGGAATGGGTCGCAAGAAATTAGTGAAGGCATATCTGGGCAACCCAATCATGAATCCTCCTAAGGCCGGTGCTGAAGATGGTGCGACGTCAGCAGCCGCAGTTGAGATTCCTCAGCCAAGTCCTTTAGCTATTGCCGCGGCGGACCCGGTGACCACCATTGCTGTTACAACGATCAACTCTCCTGAAGAAGTAATTGCTGCCGGCATTCCTACATCGGAAGCTCCGGTTGTTATTACAGTTGCCTCTGATGATCCGAAGGTTGACCGAGATGATACGGAACATGAAGCTCCAGCTACTCGGTCCAGAAAAAGACGTTCAGAAAATTCTCCAGTTGCAGAGCAACGAACCAAAAAGAAACATGATGTTGGTGGGAAGGGAAAGAAGAAAGAGCCGCTTGTGGATCGTTCTTTTCTTCCCATTGATGAAGAAAGAGTGTTAAATTTCCGTCAGCCTCGGGAATCGGTCGAGAAATGGTTCTCGACTTTTGAGTCGGTTGAGATTCCCGAGATAACAAGTGCAGTTGAGTTGCCCGGCCATGTAGTTGATGCTGCTCGGGTCCCGCTGATGGTGTGGGATCCGAGATCCGAGATCGGAGTCTCTTCTCTGCCGAGTACATATAAGTTTAAGTATGCGAAAGCTTGTCTTGGCCGTGCTCTTGTCAGCTTGGTGATGGCTGAGGACGACTTCCGTCTCAATGCTGCTCAGGTAGATGAGAAGAAGCATACCCTCGAACTTAGAGATAGAACACTTGCGTCGCTCAGGGAGGAAGCAGCAGCAAAAGAGAAGGAGCTTAAGGCCAAAGTCGAAGAACAGAATTAGCAGCTTGTGATTGCTCAAGGCGAAATTGAAACGCTGAAAACCGAGAAGGCTGTCCTTGATTCCGACGTGTTAAAATTAACAAGCCAGGTGATCACGTCTGAGCAGCGTGTGAAAATGCTCGAAGAACAGCTTAGTCGGTGCGAATCTCTTCTTCAGAAAGAAAAGAATGCCCATGAGCTCACTCGGACAAGTCGGTCTGAAGTGGAAGCGCTTTTGTCGAAGAGTAGAGATGACCATCGGGCCGATCTCAAGCGACTTCAAGAAGAGAAAATTAAATTTGCCGAAGAGAAGTACAACGATGGTCTTCGGGCTGGAAGAATTCTTGAAGCCGAAACCAGTAGACGTGAGACTAAGGCCGACTCTGACTCTGACGATGAAGATCGAGAGTTCGAGATGAACACTTATCTGAATTTGCGATGGATGGTTGAGCGCTTTGATGAGGGGTTATACGACATCGATGTGATCCGACAGTTTCTCCTCCATAAGATCAAGAGTCACAACTTTAACCCCACCATTGCAACTGCTCATATTGAGGCTGATGAAGATGAAAAGAATTTTTGTGAGGGGTTGCTCGCTTCGATTAGAGCTGAAGTCAGAGGTTCTGAGGCCCCTGAGCTGAACCGAGAAAGAGAAGCCCGTCTTCGCCGGTCTTTTGTTAACATGGTGTTAGAGGGCGAAAAAGAGAAGAAGACTGAGCTTGCTAATGTTTATGTGAAGACTTTAGCTGAAGTCAGCATGGAGGAAGAGCTTGAGAAGATGGCTCCGGAACAACTTCGGAAGGCTGTAGTGGTATTTCTAGAACGGAAGGTTGCCGAGTTGTCTCAGAAAAGCGACTTGCCGGCTGCAACCGAGATGCCCGAAAGTATTGAAGATGAAGCTGTACTGGATAAACACATTCCGGTAACTGTGATTGAAATTGAGCAAGCTGCCAAAACCGAAGAAGATCGTGTGTTCGATATTATCAGCCGTATTATGTACGAACAAATAATAAAGAACGATGTGCAAGAAGCGGCAAAAGATGAAGCAAGTCCAAAGGCAACGTCTACTGAGAAGACCGAGGAGCCTGCAAAGTCAGCTTGATCTATTTATCCTTGTTTGTTTTTGTTTTTGTTTAATTAAGTGTGTTCTCGGTATGTCGAGACACATAATGTTTATTGTAATGGATCATTTTGATGAATAATATAAACAAGTAGTATTATGCCTCCTTGTTCTTTAAGTACAAGTTTTACTCAGCATGTCACTGTACTCTGCTGAATATATTTGAAGTGTTGAGAAGTCGGTCAAGCTGAACGGACTCCATCAACTTTGATGGAAATTTAGATTTTTAACTTATTCAAATCACTCTCTGGGATTTTAGATTTGAATTTAAAGATCTCTAAATTTAACTTGTATAAATGTCTTTGGCCGTCCTAAGTTATTTGGACTTAGTAGTTTGAAGGCTCATTGACTTGACCGAAATAAGGTATGTCTTGCCGAGTTATAGAGCTCGGTTTAAGTCAAGAATACCCGTTAAAATTTTAGGAGTTAGCCTTGTCCAAGTTTAAAATGCTTGGCTACATAAAGACCAACATTAGCCACACCAACTCATCTTCAGGACTTGGATGTGTTGAAGAGTTAGCCTTGTCCAAGTTTAAAATGCTTGGCTACGTAAAGGCTAACAAATTACCGAGTTATCATTCTCGGTTTTTATTTGTAACTCTTTAGTACACAAGTTTATATACATCAAAACAGTGTACAGAGTCATTTATATAGTACAAAGAGTGTACATGCTGTTCTACTGAAAATATTTTTTCAGAAAAACAGCATTCCAGGGATATGGAAGAGTTGTTCCATCAGGCCTTTCAAGTCGGTAGGTACCTTTTGGTAGCACTCGACATATTTTGAATGGTCCTTCCCACTTCGGTTTTAAAGGCCCTGGATCTGGTCCTGTAATCCTTTTGAGTACTAAATCACCAACTTGGAATGATCGCGGCTTCATTTTTAAATTGATGTATTTTTCACTTCGTTGCTTATATGCAGCATTTTTGAGATTTGCCATCAAGCGAGTTTCATCTAACAGATCCAAATTGGTTTGTAGATTTGCTGTATTGGTTTCAGTTCGGAAATTGAGAACTCGGTATGTATGAGAACCAAGTTCTACAGGGACAACTGCCTCTGATCCATATGTGAGAGAAAAAGGTGTTTCTCCTGTTGCATGATTTAATGTTGTTCTATAGGCCCATAACACGTTCGGCAATTCTTCAGGCTAGGTTCCCTTGGTTGCGTCAAGTCAGACTTTCAGCCCATTTTTAATGATTTTGTTCACCGCTTCATCTTGTCCATTTGATTGAGGATGATATGGCGAAGAGAAAAAGTGCTTTATTTGATATTCCTCACAAAATGTTTCAAGTCGTTTCCCTTCGAACTGTCGACCATTGTCGGTTATAATGGAATTCGGTATTCCAAACCGACATACGATTGACTTCCAGATAAAGTTAACAACTTTTTGTTCGGTTATCGTTACCAATGGTTCTGCTTCCGCCCATTTTGTAAAATAATCAACTGCTACGATGGCAAATCGAACACCTCCCTTTGTGGTCGGAAGTGGACCGATTATATCAATTCCCCATCGAGCAAATGGCCATGGGCTATAGATTGACTTGAGGGATTCTGGGGACTGATTTACGTTTGGGGCGTATATTTGACATTTCGTGCACATACGAACCCAGTTTGCAGCATCAATCTTTAAAGTCGGCCAATAATATCCTTGTCGGAGTATTTTGTATGCTAACGTACGTGCACCATTATGATTCCCGCAAATACCTTCATGGACTTCTTCAAGAACATATTTTGATTCTTGCTCGGTTAAGCATTTTAATAGAGGCACAGAATACCCTCGCTTATATAGAATGTCATTATCCAATGTAAACCGAGCTGCGCGAATTCGAAGAGAACGAGCCTCTCTGGGATCTTGTGGCAAGGCCCCTGTTTTTAGATATGCTATTATTGGTGTCATCCAAGTCGGCGACTGGTGTAACTCGGTAGTCATAACTTTGGTATATGAAACAGATGGTGTTTCTTGGTAACCGACTTGAACATACTCAATTTCTTCCATGCCAGAAGTTGAAGCAAGTTTGGAAAGTGCATCAGCTGGGATGTTCTGTGAACGAGGAATATGTTCCAATTGTATGTCAAACTTCGATAGTTTTCGCTTTACAAGTGCCAAATACAGTAACAGGCGAGGCTCTTTTGCTTCAAATTCACCATGAATATGGTTCACCAATAACTGTGAATCTGAGAATACCTTGAGTTTACGTACATTCATGGATTCTGCTAAGTTCAATCCGGATAGTAAAGCCTCATATTCTGCTTCATTGTTTGTAGCTGGGAAGAGGAACTTAACAGAATGACAGAATGTTTTGTTATAAGGGTCTATCAACACAATTCCTCCTCCAGCACGATGTTGAGTCAACGATCCATCCACATACAACGTCCAGATTTGGTTTTCATTAACAGCTTCTACTGCGGGAGTGAACTCGGCAATAAAATCCAATAACACTTGAGCTTTGATTGCGGTTCTCGGTTTATAATGTATATCATATTGACCGAGTTCAATTGCCCATTTAACCAATCATCCTGATGTATCAGGTCGGTGAAGGATAGATTTTAGAGGATAGGACGTTAACACCGTTATGGAATGTTCCTGAAAATAAGGACGTAATTTTCGAGCCGCAATAACAAGAGCATAAGCTAATTTTTCCATTGGTGGATAACGTAGCTCAGCTTCATGCAGTGCTTTACTAACATAATAAATAGGATGTTGCTGTTGTTCTCCTTCTCGGATGAGGACAGCGCTAATGGCAGCGTCACTTACTCCCGAATACAAATATAACATCTCATCGGGACTCGGTTTTTGTAAAATTGGCATATCAGCAAGTGTTTCTTTGATCTTATCCAACGCATTTTGGCATTCATTCGTCCATTGAAACTGTTTCCCTTTCTTTATCGATTCGAAGAATGGTTTACACCGATCTGTAGATTTTGACATGAACCGATTGAGTGCAGCAAGGCGTCCAGTTAGAGCTTGAACACCCTTAACCGACTTTGGAGGTGATAACTCTTGAATTGCTTTTATTTTATGGGGATTTGCTTCAATGCCTCGTTGAGTTACGATATATCCCAAAAACTTGCCCGAGCCGACTCCAAAGGTACATTTCTTCGGATTTAATACCATAGAATAATCTCTGAGGATATTAAACATTTCTTGCAAATGGACAATATGATCTGCAGCATGTACCGACTTCACTAACATGTCATCGACATATACTTCCATGGTTCGTCCGATGAGCTTTGCAAACATTTTGTTAACCAGCCTTTGATATGTGGCCCCTGCATTTTTAAGTCCGAACGGCATCATTGTGTAACAGTACAACCCTCGAGCAGAGTAAAATGAAGTGTGTTCGGCTTCTTTGGGATCCATGGGGATTTGGTTATAACCCGAGTAGGCATCCATAAAACTCATCAACTCGTGTCCAGCTGTGGCGTCTACCATATAATCAATATGTGGCAAAGGGTAGCTATCTTTCGGACATGCTTTATTTAGGTCAGAAAAATCAATACAAAGTCGCCATGCTCCAGAACTTTTCTTCACCAGAACAGGATTAGATACCCAAGTCGGATACTTTGTCTCTTGGATAAATTTATTATCAATCAGCTTTTGAACTTCTTCTTCAAGGGCCTTCTGTCGATCAGGACCGAGTTTGCGTCGTTTTTGAACCACCGGCTTGATTGTTGGATCTAGATTAAGTCGGTGAGAAGCTATTTCTGGATCGATTCCCTTCATATCTTCATGTCTCCAGGCGAACACATCAAGATTCGTTTTGAGAAATTGTATGAGTTCAGTTCGTATTGGTTCTTGTAGGTTGGCACCAATCCGAAGTTGTTTATCATTACTCAGTTCATCGACAAATATTATCTCTATCTTGTCAGATGGCTCGGCTCGATCGAACTTACGTTTTTCTTTGAATTGAGCTCACGGATACAACTCATATTCTTGTTTCATTGGTTCTTTCCCTGGTCGTCTTCCTCGGTCTTGTGTTAAATCGTTTTCTTCCATAAATGATGATTCCAACTTCCAAGTCGGATTCACCTCCATCTTGGTCTTACCGACCACCGAGTTTCTAGGAGTTGAAATTTCCTCCTGCTGAGTTTCCATATTTTCCATCATGTGAATTGGAGAATAGGATTCATGCCAGGGTTTAACCCATACTATTCCACGGGCTTCATATTGATCTCCATAATGTGTCCCTTCTCCGTTATTCGTAGGGAATTTCAAGGCGTAGTGAAAGATTGAGACAGCAGCACGAAGTTTGTACAAAGCTGTTCTCCCTACAATGGCATTATATTCATTTTGCAGATCCATCACCTTGAAAGTTTCCATTATCACTTTGGAAGCTTGTCCAGGGATTCCGAACCGAATAGGCATTGTTATTTCACCAATAGTCGATGTGATCGTTCCGTTAAACCCTTGTACTTGATCTTTACATGGTTTTAATTCCGCTGGATCTAAACCCATCCGTTCAAACGTTCGTAACATCAAAATGCTTGAATATGCTCCAGTATCCACCAATATTCGATGAACTGATATCCCACAAATTGGTGCCGTTATGACTAGAGGATCAGCATGCGGGTGAGCAAAATAACTGGCGTCATTTATATTGAACGTTATTGGACAATTGTTCTGGGTATTAATTTTATCTCGGAGGTCGGTCGTCAAAACGGTTTTACCCGAGTTGTAAGCTTTTCGAGCATAAGCTTTCATTTGTCGTCGTGATTCGCAAAACTTATTATTACTATTGTTGATTCGGGGAACATGATGTGAATTATCGGGATTTGAATATCCTTCTTGTTGCCTTGTTTCTCTTTGTCTCATGAACGACAACTTCTTCTCCTCCGAACTTATCATGAACACTTCTTTATCACCCGACCTTATTCGTTTTGGATTAATTGGGTGTTCTTCATCTGTGTCTTCGTCATGCTGGTCTGGTATTCTGCCTTTTCGCTTGTAATCATTGTTTCGCGTATATCTCTGAACTTGAGGATGTCCAATAAGACGTAATAAGGCAGAAAGCAATCCGAGGCACTCATCTGTGTCATGGCCAGCCGACTTATGATATGAACAATACTTTGTTTTATCAAGCTTATGTTCCGGAGTCTGAACTGGTCGAGGATCAGGAAGAATTCCCTTTCCTTTCAATTCTTCAAATATGGTAGCTGCTCCGATTGAGAAGATAGCTTGATAATTGGATTTTGTTTCATTCATATATTTTGCTCTAGCCTCTCGTACTTCTGGATTTTGTGGATTTCCAAATCGAGATGTGTTAGATTTAAAGGACTTATTTTGCTTCTTCTTTGAGCTCGACTCTGTTTCTAGATTGCCCCGAGTGAAATCAAAAGATGGAACCGACATTGATTCCTCAGCTAGAATATGTTGCTGCGCTCGGGCTAGGAAATCTTGAAATGAAGTCGGTTTGTTCTGATAAATACTCCAACGAAACAGAGAATTTGGTTTAAGTCCAGCTATGGCCGTAATCAACAGTGTTCCGGATGGCATTGCTCCATGTTTTGTACCCGCTCATTAAATCGTGCAATATAATCTTTCACGCTTTCATTATCCTTTTGCACGATATTAGCCATTGATTCTTTCGGTATCAATGATACTCGTGCTCCGATAAAATGAGATCGGAAAGCTGTTCTCAGCTGTTGCCATTTTGAGACTGAACCTTGCGGCAAAGAATGATACCATTTTTGGGCTCGAGGTCCCAAAGTTAACGAGAACATCCGACATCTTAACGCATCGGTAGCCCCGTGAAGGTCCATCCAAGAAGTGTATTGACCGAGATGAGCGTCAGGGTCAGAGGTACCGTCATAGAGACCGATTTGAGGGACTTTCACTTTCGCTGGCAAAGGTTCTCTCGTCAGATGAGAGGCCAAGGGAGTCTCGGTCTCTTGATAAACATCTCCTGGAATCCGGTGTGATTCTTCACGGTCGTCTTGCCGAGTTTCTAACTCGGCAAGCCTTTTTCTTAACATTTCCAACTCCTCCGACTCACGCCTTAAACGGTTACGTTCGATAGTATGACGTAACTCATCTTGGTCACGTTGAAATCGATTTCGTTGAATAGTATGTCGTAAATCAGATGGTTGGTGATGTTGTGACATGTCTGGCGACAAAGGTACTGGTTGTTGCTGACGATGCCCAGAGTGGCTTTCAGCAGTTACTTCTTGCTGAGCAGGTTCTGGGTTTTGACTTGGCATTGGAACGATTCTTTGATTACGAGTGGTAGCGTTGTACTGTGGTTCAGGCGCTCCTGGGTGAGAAGTTGCGTGTGACGCAGCTGGAACATAATTTTGTTGTCCCCTTTGAGGATGCGAGATATGAGCTTGATTTTGAACCATCGTAGAAGGTTCTGTTCTTGTTTGCGCCATAAAATTTGATAAGTTTCTCAAGAACTCTGGATCTTGAAATAAGACAGAATAATCTATCGGCATAGATAGGACAGTTGAGGTTCCAGCTGGATTAGGAGGTTGGCGATTTCCTCCAGGGTCTGGATTTTGTTCTTGTCATCCAGAACTCGACATGATGGTCGTGTATATACTTCACAAATCGAAGGTGCCCTCCTTCTAGCGCCAAACTGTTGTTGTATGAAATTAACAACTATCGAAATTAACAGCTGAGTGTGTTTAAATTATCATAAAAGTGAAATTGGCATTTGAATTGATATAATCACTTGAGTACAAGAAGTCGGTTTTTGTTGATTGCCGACATTTATTTTATAGCATGTACCATGTGTTCGAAAAGATCCTCGTACTGTCATAAATTCCGCTATTTATAGTACGGTTGTCTTTGTCGTTTTGCTCGAAATGGATAAAGATGTATTTAATGTTGAGCTGCTTTCCTTTGGCGGTGTGCTTCGCTCTGGGGGACATTAATGATTGCTTGATGGCCCAATCAAATGTTTACAGCTTGTTTTACGTGTGGAAATTCGAGCTTCTTAGAAGTCGGTCTAAACTTCTTGGAAGTCGGTTCAACTTGAGAAGCTTTCGATACGATGTGCTATGGACTGCTGGAGCCGGTTTACTAGAGTCTTTAATACAAGTCGGTTTCTTTTTCTTTACTGTCTCGGATGTCGGTGAGTCAATTTTCGACTTACCTTAAGTTTACCTCAACTGGATGTTTTACCCCTGCGGTTAAGCTAACCTCCATCGTTAATCATTTAATCAAGTCGGTTATCAACAGGCTCCTTAATTAATTAGACTAACTGTGGGCCAAACCCACTCCTCTAATTAATTAAATAATATTAATGGGCCACCAACATTATATTATTGCACTCCCTTTCCCTAGCCCAAATTACATTTGAGACTCCAATAATAATTACTCGATTTACCTCCCCACGTTTAAGATATAATGTCCATTAATTAATTCGATTACTGACAATCAAGAATTAATTAATTTATTATTATTTCACCGAAACTAGCGCTCGTTCATCACATTCTTATTATGCCGGAATTTAATCCACCTGCAGGGTTTAGCATAACAATCCTTCATGAACTCACTCCGAGGACATCATCAAACTAACGCACATAGTGACCGTAAATATCCTAACAACACATCCTATATATAATAATATTACCCAAAACAGTAGGAATATTAATCCAGCGAACTGAACCTCACCCATGTGAATCAAAGTAATATATATTATATATATCTGCCTGTTTAATATCTTACGGGTTAAGAGAACGCAGTAATTAACCGAGGCCTAGTTCATTTACGACGATCAGTATAAAATGAACTTCTCCTCTCTGGGATCCTGTTCAATACATAAATGTACTAGTGCAACTAATCAGTCAAGACAAACTGTACAGTTGACACTACAACCGTTCGGATGGGGTGTTCATGTCCATCTAGGTTGTGAACAACTATTCTTGTTCGCAAGTAACTGACAGAGTGATCTTCGGTTCGCCCGATGACGACCCACCCTATCTAAGTGCAGAACAACAGAACGTAGAACTTGTTTAATCTAACATGATTCTCATTCATAAAGGGTAATGTGTAATAACATGCAAAGCCAAGCTTTCAGTATATAACACTAACAATCTTGACGTTGGTCACCAGAAAGCCATGGTACATAAATGCAAGTCTCGTCTATCCACGAGATAACTCGCACAAGGTGCTAACTCAAAATTCATAGCGAGAAATTTCTAGGGTTCATAACTAACCCAATATGCGACTAGAGTTTACCCAATAAACACTAGAATTCGAATTATAACAAAGGTGGATAGTTCTAAGCCCCATATAAAATCAACCACAAAACTCATACCTCGAGCTGGCGCGACGAGACGAAAGCGAGTGGTCGAAGGGTCGTTAAACACACCAACACTAGAGATAGTCTACAGAAACGCAGACTAGCTCTGATACCATACTGTAACGCCCTGTTTTATGTTAAAGAATTTACCGAATTTATTTATAAAAATCAGAGTTTATTTTTACGCAAAATCTCAATTCAAAACTTTAATATTCAACGGGCGCTACTTAACTACCACAAACAATTAAATAATTTAAACAGTTAAGAAAGATCTACACATGAATAAGACTAACAGTTCAAGATAAAATCCAAAATATTTATAAGTCTTAAACCATTCATGCATAATCACTACTTCAACAGAAATTCCAAAGTCTAACCAACATGTTCAAAATAAATAAGGCGGAAGCACAATTATTCCAAGTTAAACAAATGGTCTATTGAGATAATAAAAGCGGAAGCAAGTAACACACAATCCAACAACCACCACTCGATCGTCTATCGCTGCCGCCGGCAACCAATGCACAAACTAAAAAGATAAGAAGAGGAACAAGAGAACAGAAAAGTAAATAGGGGTGAGTACAACTATCATACTCACCATTACCGCACAGTATATTTTGCATAAAGATCCATAACCATAAATAATGTATGCATAAAATCCAGATCTAACTCCCTATTAGGCCCTATCGCAAACCTCCTATGTACATACAACAAACCTCCCGACCAGACATCGGCGAGGATATAACTGGAAGCACTCCCACCCCGGATGCAATGGGCGTAGGATCTTACCAGGAGACAGTGAAGTTAAATTACCCCTCCGCTCTACACGGATTCGGGCGTTCAGACAATCCCCTCTGCTCTACACGGATTCAGGCGCCCACCTCTTGGATGCAACGGGCAGGTGACTTCCACTGATTATGCATTCGTCAAAGGCACTACCATCAGGACACTTAGACTAAGGTTATCGCGCATACAAAAACTATTGCGACAAACATTTATACGAAATAACAAGTGCGATAAATGTAGATTCAACATTAATGAACCCACTTGGTAGCGATCGGAATAAACACAAAATAAGGGTAGGCGGTAAGGTTGACTCGTCAAACACCTACATTTATTAATATAGTCTTATCAAGGACTATTTGGAAATTTACTTAGTCCAACTAAGTTCACGTAATCGTTTAAGCACGCATTAAAATAAGGGAAACACATTTTCGAAAATATCACGTAAGTTTTGAAAACTTGACACGTGCAGCGTTTCTAAAATCGACATAACTTTCAGCACACAACTCATATGAACATGAATCAAGTTGCATAGAAATCCTAAGACATGTATCTACAATTATTATGAGCAAATAAGGTCATTTAACAGGTGATAAATCAATAAACATTCAAAATTGAGTCACATTCCAAAACTAGGAAAGTAAACTTGACTAGACTTCAATAATTTCTATATAACTGGAGCTACAGGCATGCTTTTAATGAATTTCAAAAACGACATGATAGATAATTCAATTAGCTACAACTTTTCGGAAGATCATATTGGCAAATAATAAAATATTCAACAAGTTTAAACACAAAACATGTGATTCAGTAAAACTGTCAAAAATTAACATATGATATGGACAGCACCTAAGTCATTATCATTTAACTCGAGCTACACACCTTCAAATAATATGGTTCCAGTACCAAATTAAATCTTAGGCATGACTCTACCACTTTTATTTAGAACACAGAATCATATGAGATCATTTGGATGGTGCAAAATCTGTTAACATTTAATATCAGATTCCTGTCCAATTAATAAGTTTAACTCATGCATGTCCAACTTCATAAGAGTACAACTTGAGCTACAGAGCATGTATAACCATAAAATTTATCTCATTTGAAAGGCAAGAAACAGACCTATAACTTTCATGAAGAGTAAAAATCTATACGAGCATATTACAACATGATAAACAGGTCATACATAAAATACAGATATGCTGCCGGGTTGTAGGAAAAACTGAACGCGCATCATTTTTGTAAAAACCACAACTTATTCGATATAACTCGGAATTGAAAAATTTCAAATTCCAGGTTTAGAAAACTCAGCATACTACATATCTCATGAAGGACACAACTTCAAATATTCAGTCTATGATGGCTCAAAATGCAGCACAACAGCGATTAGCGTGTTTTCACATAAAATAACGATGACTTATAAAATGAATGGTTCGAAACTCGACAACGATCAATATACTTTCTCTAGAGAAAATAAACGAGCACATTGAGGTTCAATCACAGCAATAATATGATATTCGGTTTAACAAGGTCACGAGCATAACTCGATAAACGAAACGATATAAACGAGCCGGTAACCATTCTAATCAAATCCGATTTCAAACCAATTTTCGGCAACACGTATAATATTTTTAGCTATCGTGTAATATACGAACATGACCGGAATAACGAGAGGATTCGAATAAGTTACCCGTTTTTAAAAATCTACGAGCTATTGGAAGAAAATCGGGCCGAACGACGGGTCGGCCGAACGGGTCGGGAATAGGCTCGCGAACGAAACTCGGAATAACGTAAAGGAACCGAGGGTGGCCGTAAGCTTGCTTCACGCCGGCAGCAACTCGCTGGAAATGGCGGAGAACTCACCGGAGGTCGGGCCTGAGGACATCGGCTTGCAGAGGTGCTCGAGGCCACTGGGGTGCTGCACGCTGAGGAGTGGCTAGCCGGGAAGGTTGACGGAGATGCTGAAGCTCGAGGCGGCCGTTGAAGACGCCGGCAGCAACTCGCCGGAGATGGTGGCGGGGCTGCTGGTGCTGTTAGTTTTGAACGGCTTGCAGCTCACGGTCTGAGATGGCTTCTCGCAGCTGCTCGGTCGTGGAACTGCTCCTCACGCAGTGGCTCGTTCGGTTAGATGTCCCGGTTATTTAATATTTTCGGTTCGACCGAAAATAAAATAAACAATACTATTCGGCTCGACATTAAAATTAATACAAATTAGCAATTAAGAGCATTTAATCGAAATAAATTATCGAGCTCGACTAAAATAATTTCCGTAATCACGTAGAAATTAATTAATCGAGGTCAAAATAATTAATTCGAATAAAATATAACGATTAAATATCTCAAATCAATCCAAAACAAATGGGGCACTACAGATGAGGTGCTCCTTAGATTATCACAAAGGAGGGGGATAATAAAATCCAAGAAATGTGGGAAACTTAGCCCAATGTATGTTGGCCCATTCAAGATCCTTAAGAAGATCGGCCAGCTAGCCTACCGCCTAGACTTACTGAGTACCCTTGCTGGCATGCATGACGTATTTCACGTCTCAAGATTGAAAAAGTATAGTCCCGATCTAGAACATGTTATTATAAGAGACATTCCACCCGTCATGGATAACTTGACGTTCATAGAAACCACTGCGCATTATTGATCGTCAAGTTCGTGTGTTAAGAAGGAGACAAATTCCACTGGTTAAGGTGGTTTGGCAAAACCACAATCGAGACGAAGACGCCACCTAGGAACTGGAGAAGGAGATGAAGGATCAGTACCCTGAGTTATTCTAGGAAGAATTTGGGGACCAAATTCATATAAGGAGGGGGGAATGTGATACCCCAAAGGTACACCTTTTTCTGAATTAATTTTATTTTACTTTATTTTATTTTTCATGGTATTGTTAGATAATAATAATAAATGAAATACATATCTCTATTTTTCCTATATTATTAAAATTTGTGTACAAATTTCTAGAGTATTTTATTATCCATTAATATCTTAGACATCTAATAATATAGTTGGCTTTGATAGATATAACTTTGATCCTCCATCTAAATATATACATATTTATATAAATATGTAAAGTGCTGAACTTTAAATATATATATATATATATATTTATATAAAAGATGAAAAAGAGGGAGATCAGATACGCCGACCCAATCCCCCAATCGAATTCACGGATTCAGATCATCACATTTTTCCATTCACGGATGCGTCTCTTAATCTTCTCAAACATCCACTCACGTTATCAGTGTAATCATTACTTTTGGCGTGTAATCTTTATGTTGCAGATAATCTTTCTACACAATCTACACACAATCTATTCTACTTAACCCTTTGATACAAGGTTCACAGCGATGAGACACAATTTATCTTAACCATTTTATACCTCCTTCACACAAAACTCAAATGTCATCTTTTTTATTCAAACAACGCAAAACCACGAAATAATTTTCTACCTCAACTCAATTTTCACTCCACATCGATCAACCACATCTTGGGAGCAACTGTTCGTAGTAGAAGTCTGAGAGCACACATCATCCTAATCCCTTAATACCAAGTAGAAAAGAGGTGGGTGATTAAAATCTTAAAAATGTGTTATCTCCAAAATACTTATGCATGTATATATATTATATATTGTTGTTGTTGAAAATACTGTTGGGATTGTTACATAAATATTTTACCCGTGATACGTATATATATCTGTTCTGCTAATTTATTGATAGATTATTTATTTATCATTTTTGTACATATAACTGCGATATATATCTGTACTGTTTTATTGATAGCTTATTTTTTTTATCATTTTTGTATATATAGCTGCGATCCGTAATCGTTTATTAAATATCGATTATCTATCTGTATATTTTTTTTATCTCTTCGTCGTGTATTAAATACGATTATCTGTTCGTATATTTTATCTGTATTATCTGTCATTTTTCATCGTGTTTTATCTGTTTATTAAATCTGTTATTAAAATTTTATCTGCGTTACTATATTAAACGTTTATCTGTTGTGTGTGCGAATAATTTTTTTTTATATATTTTATATGAATTATTGTACTAAACTCTTTATCTGTTTCATATACGTATACCAGTTGTGTATGTTAATCTGTGGTAATAGATTAATTTATTTTTTTCCCTTGTTGCGTGCGCAATATAGATTTGTACAACTCTAGAGATTAGAATTTTATTCGCATGCAACAATTATTTATGCCTCATGATTAAAATAGATATTGATGACACTTATTTAATTATTGTAATAAAAAATTAGAATGTAATAATTAATGAATTTAATATTAAATCAGTATTTGTTAAAATGGGCATGTAAGTGAATTTGATAAGTACACATATATTTAATTTTAATATCCGTTATACCTAATATTATATATGTATATATATATAAATTTAAAAGACCAAATTCTTAATTATTATAAGAGGAGGTGAAATGTTGATTTATTATAATAATAATAATAATAAAAAATTTAGAAAATCACTAATCTTCAATAAAGTAAATGTGCAACTCGAAAATCAAGTGTGTCCATCCACACATCCATCTAACACTAACATCGGGCCATAAAAGTTATACCAAACCTTGTACACTTAACTCTTGCTAAATCATGTTGATTAAATTTGATGTGGCCTTGTACACTTAACTCTTGTCGTGTATTGACTTGACTGTTTGGGGCGGTTAGACCAAACCTAGAATCGAGCAGCGTGGCTACGGTTCTCGGTAAGGCTACCATTGTTGCATATTCCCATAACTGAGGACGGAGTGTTCCAAAGTGACTGGGTCGTAGAATTAGGGTATAATCGCGATTATGACATTCTCAGGACGGAAGCCCATATCTAACGAGTTTGTCGAGCCCGGGTAAGATATAAGGTTGGCTTGGGACTGCATAGTCCATACTGGAGCTTCGGCTCAAACTGAGGCCAAAGGCCTATATTGCTGGGAGTCATAAGGAAGAGTCTAGGATCAGGTCAAATTGACTCGTTCCAAAGCTAAATTATTTTGCTAACATACTGATCTCTGCTACAATAATTAAGTTACTTTCAATCCACTGGAATTGAAATCACTCCTTTATTTCATTGATATTGTTTCAAAACATAATTCATAATTTCTTGAAAAATTAAGCCACACATTGCACACACTCACCGACTCACTGAGAATTTTTGTCTCATTCCTCCTATTTTGTATTTTGAAACCCCTCCCCCTAGATGAGGAGCCAACCATGGTGGAAGAGGCTAACTCTGAAGAAGAATTTGCCAACTGAAGCATGGCCTCCTTATTGTCAACAAAGTCTTAAATAAAGGTTATTTTCGGGATGTAATAAAACTAGGACTTAATGTCATTGATTGTCATTTTGGTACTTGTTTTATTCCGAGACTATTCCGCTACCAGTTTGTAATTTATATTTATTCAGACCATGTTGTATGACTTGTATCCCGATTATCAAACTTATTCTCACCGGACTAAGTTTGAATTGTTGTTTTATATCCTGGTTATTATTTTTGTATTATTCATTGTTCATCATATTATTGCTTGACGTTGGCGTCCCCGTCCAACCCGGTGTGGGGGGCGTGACATAGGTGAACCAAGTCAAAGAAGCAATGAGACACCGCGCAATCCCGAGACCGCGCCAAGCCCTAGCCCCGTTTTCTCGTCTTCCCATTGGAGTACGGTAATGGGTGGCTTTCCTAGACCTATTTTATGATATGATGTGTGATAACCCTTTGATATAAATTTCATGTTAGGGTTTAATACATATTGTCTTATGTAGTGATCTCTTCGATTTTTTGTGAAATTGAATGAGACCTTGTTCAAGTCATGTTACGTTGTGGATTGTGGAACATTTGAGAGTCCTTGGCCTTATGGTGAAGGCCTTGGATGAATTTGTTAAGTGTCGAGTCATATATGGATTTTTGAACTTGGACTAGCTGCTGGATTTTGTTAACATTGTGATAAATCGCATGATTGGCCAAATGATTTGAAATTTTGTATGTGATGTCCTCTGGTGTTTATATACTTCGTGTAAAAATTTCAGGTTCAAATTCTTTCTGTAGCTATGTCAAATATCGAATTTGGTTTCTGGTCAGAAATTTAGAAAATTCATAATAAATTGAGTTGTGCTCCAAAAATGCTGGAATTTAAATGTTTTGTTCCTCTGTCATGTGTGATCAGTGTGTAAAAAATTCAAAAACTTTCGACTCCATTTGCTAGGGTAAAGATTTATTTCAAATTTACTGTTGAATCTTGTTTGAATTATGAAAAATCGACCCCTTACTGGAAATGGCTGAATTTTGGTTTATATGCTCTTGTGGTGATTGTAGGCAATCAAATTTTGAGCCAATAAAATGGCGACAAGTGTCAAATTCCATGTCATAGTCAATTTAATAATTTTCTATTTTATTTGAGAAATTAATCAAATTTTAAATCCTATTAAATAGTTTATTAATTGAGTATTTAATATATGTTTTTGGCCAATTAAATAATGCCATGTGTATATTTTGAAGGCCAATTAAAGAATGCCACATGTCATTTTCTTGGAGAGTAAATAAATAATTATTTCTTTTATTAATTATTAAAGAGACAAATATTCATGGACCAATCAAATTGAAGTCTTCTTTTCCAAGACTCCATCTCCTAATTATCTCTTTAAATATTTATTAATAAATAAATATTGAAAATTATGGACCAATCAAATTGAAGTCTTATCTCTCAAGACTATCTCTCCTAATACCTATAAATAGGGACTCTCCCTAAGGTGAAAATCACAATTCATATTCATAATTCAAGTTCCAAGTTCAAGAGCTGTAGAGAATTCTCTCAAAGAGATTCAAGTGTTCTTCAAGATCCAAAGGCGTTCTTGAAGATCCGAAGGAAGATTCAAGCGCGTTCAAGCTCAAAACTGACGTTGAATCTGGAAATAAGCTGCGAAGCCTCCGAATTGTGTTATTAAAGTCAAGACCAGCGTAGAGAAGATCAAAATCAACTTTGCAGCGAAGACCAAGGACTCGTGTTCTTCACGTTCTTGGGAAATCACAACGTTCGATTCGAGATCAAGCTGTCAAGCCCTCGAAGAAACGTTATTTAAATCCAAATTCAAGTCCGACGGCGATCAAATTGTAGATTCATCTCCAAAAGTCTTATATCCATTTGAAGATTGTTCTTGAAGAAATTAATCAGAGGAATAATAGATATTTATAATCCACTATATTTCATTTGATCTGTTGAAAATCAATTTGTACGAATTTCTCGTGTTTATTAATTCAATAAAAAAAATTTCGCGTTACAAATTTCTGGCATGCCCAGTCAGACCATCTCTACCTCTCATCTCTTTTCTTCAAGATATCTAAGTACAACGATGACTCCTCCCAAGTCAACTTCTTCAAGTTCAGCAAGCGAAAGTGTTGGTGTCACAACAAGAAGCATGACCAAAATTAAGAGTGTATCTCTGGAAGTAAATTCTCACCAAGTTGAGGAAAACATGTCGCCTTTAAACCAAGAAGAAGATTTAAGAGACGATGTTTCATTAGCACCTTTCTCAATGGAGGCACTTGTTATGATGGCGAACCCATCAACCATTAAAGAGCAACATGCAACCATGGCGAAAACAATGGAGGCATTGATGAAACATGTCCAAGATCAAGACTCCATGATCTCAAAGTTGGCAGAAAAAGTCGACAAAGCTGAGACTAGCCATTCTGGGGGCAAGCAAGATGAAACACATGAAGATGAAGAAACTTCTAAAGAAGATGAGGTGAAGCAGACTGAAAAAGAGAAGACTACGTCAGAAATCCATGTTTCTTCAAGTGGACTCATTCCAGCTGACCAACTCACATAATTCTTCATGGGAACCATCAAGGATAAATTCTATGTAGGCTCCAAGTCGTCTTTAACTTATTTGAATCCATACACCCGAAGGATTGATAGCTTGAAGTTGCCTACTAGATATCAACCGCCAAAATTCCAACAGTTTGATGGTAAAGGAAGCCCGAAGCAGCACATAGCTCACTTCATTGAGACTTGCAATGATGCTGGAACATATAGAGATCGTCTGGTGAAGCAGTTTGTGCGATCATTGAAGGGAAATGCATTCGAGTGGTACACCGACTTGGAGGCAAATTCTATTGATAGCTGGGAGCAACTAGATCAAGATTTTGTCAATCGTTTTTACAGCACACGAAGGACGGTCAGCATGATTGAGCTCACTTCTACAAAGTAGTGGGAAGAAGAGCTTGTTATTGACTACATCAACCGATGGAGAAATCTAAGCCTCAATTGCAAGGATCGACTATCTGAAGCTTCTGCTATTAAAATGTGTACTCAAGGGATGCATTGGGGTCTCCGATACATTCTGCAAGGAATTCAACCAAAGTCTTTTGAAGAGTTGGCCACTCGCGCACATGATATAGAGTTAAGCATGTCTGCAAGCAGAGTCAAGAATCCACCTGTCCATGAGCCTCAAAGATTCAATGACCGAAATGAAGCCAAGAAAGGGGGCAAGTTCTCCTATAAAGTGCCTAACAAAGAGGTGAAGGAAGCAATGGCGGTCAATGCAAGACCCATCAAACTGAAGGGAAATACAACTGAAAAAGTTGTGGAAAATAAAGAAGTCCCTCAAGACAGGGGGCAAAGAAAATTAACCTTGAAGGAGACGCAAGCCAAACAATATACTTTCCTTGACTCTGATGTTTCTGAAATTTTTGACGACTTGATTCAGGAACAACTTATTGAATTGCTGGAGATGAAACGACCTGAAGAAGCAGGACAAGTTGACAACCCAGAATACTGCAAGTATCATCGTCTGGTAAGTCACTCCATCGAAGATTTCTTTGTCTTCAAAGATAGAGTTATGCAGCTGGCACGACAAGGTAAGATATCGCTTGAAGAAGACAAAGGCACTGCGAACTTTACTTCAATATTGAACTGTGAGGAAGGATATGAAAGTTTCTCTTGTAATGTGACGAGCGAGCAAGATGATGTCCCAAGTGATGATGAGTCAACTGATGATAAAGAACGATGTGATCATGAAGACAACGATGCAGCCGTCACCTTCACGGATGAAGACTTGATGTTGGGCTCAAAACCCCATAATGGGCCTTTATTCGTAACTGGTTACACTCGTGAGAAAAAGGTGAATCGCATATTGATAGATGAAGGTTCTGTTGTGAACATTTTATCTCTGCGGACTCTACAAGAACTGGAGGTCCCGATGGATGAGCTCTCAAATAGCCGTTTGATGATTCAAGGCTTTAACCAAGGGGGGCAACGAGCTCTAGGCATAATTAGGTTGAAGTTAGTAATCGGGGAGATGACTTCAAATGCTCTTTTTCATGTGATAGATGTCAAAACCTCTTATAACATGTTGTTGGGACGTCCTTGGTTGCATGAGTATGGAGTTGTGCCTTCTACCTGGCATCAGTGTTTTAAATACTGCCAAGATGGTGTAGTAAGAAAAGTTCTTGGAGATGATAAGCCTTTTACTGAAGTCGAGTGTTATTTCGTCGACGCCAAGTACTATTTTGAAGATACCAATTCTGCTCGCAATAAAGAAACTCCCATCAAACAGCAAAGGGATGCCAAAGAGAAGAAAGCCAATAACCTCGTTGGCAATGACCCTCTTGATGGACTGGTGTTGCCGTTACCTAATCTCGATGCCAAGAAACCAACCACGCAACCCTTAGGAAAGTTTGTCCGTCCAATTGAAGGAGTTAAGACGGAACACGAAGGGGAGCTTCAAAACTCTAAGTATTACGACCCAAAAGCTTACAAACTTCTTGTAAAATCTGGATATAATCCAAAAGAAGTGAGCACTTTGGGAATACTTCTTCCGCAAGCAGCAAAAACTCAAAAGAAGGATGCTGGAGTTTCAAAAACTAAAGATGGTCTCGAATTTGTAGCACCAAAGAAGGATTTTCATCCACTGATCATTTGAAGCATGGAAAAAGAAGATCGGTATTTGAAAGGCTCAGACCCATTCAAGAGTTAGAGTCCAAAAGAATTAGTCATCAAAGACTTGTTATTCAAAGGATGGTTAGAAACGGGAAGATAGAAAGAAAGTTCCCCAAGATTCAAAGCTTGATACCATCACGAATGAAGAGACAAACCACATTGATTGTTTCATGTGGTAATGTCTTGAAGGAGAAGATGCGAACGATCGTGCACACTAAAGTAAGAGATGAAGAAGAAAGTGATGGAGAAAGCATCGATTCGTGTAATCAAGTGAGTATTGTTGTCCCGAGAGAAAATCCTCAAAACATTGAAGGCACCTTGCATCGAAGAATCGCCGCATTGGTGAGAAAAGGTGTATTAACGAATATAATTTTTGTTTGGCTCGTGTCGCTAGAAGAGATGGACGAGTTAGAACATGTATTGATTTCAAAGATCTTGATAACCCGGCTGAAGATGTTGCATATATAAATCATATCACCATATGTGAAGATGCCCAAGAAAATGAAGAAAACGTTGAGGATGCGTCTGTTGAGCTTGAGGAAGGGGTTAAGGCTACGGTTGATGAGTTGAAAGAGATCGACTTAGGAGACATGGATGATTCTCGGCCAGCTTATATCAGCGCACTTTTGACTAGCGATGAGGAGGAGACTTATATAGAGCTGTTGCGTGAATATAAAGATGTGTTCGCCTGGTCGTACAAGGAAATGCCTAGGTTAGACCAAGAGTGGCGGTGCACAATTGTTCTGTGAGAAAAGGGGCACGACCTGTTAAGTAAGCTCAACGACGTTTTCGGCCCGATTTGATTCCATTGATTGAAGTTGAAGTAAACAATCTCTTAGAGGTCGGGTTCATTCGAGAAGTCAAGTATCCCACATGGATCTCAAGCATCGTTCCTGGGAGAAAGAAGAATGGCCAAGTTAGAGTCTGTGTTGACTTTAGAAATTTAAATGAAGCATGCACAAAAGATGACTTTCTGTTGCCCATTAATGAACTCATGATTGATGCCACTACGGGACACGAAGCATTGTCTTTGATGGATGGGTCATCTGGATACAATTAGATATGCATGCCGCCGAGAGATGAAGAATTAACCGCATTCAGCACGCCAAAAGGGATATACTGTTACAAGTTGATGCCATTTGGTTTGCAAAATGCTGTAGCTACATATCAACGGGCTATGCAAATGATTTCTGATGATATGCTTCACAAAAGCATTGAATGTTATGTTGATGATGTGGTCGTAAAGTCAAGAAAGCAAGAAGATCACCTTGGAGATTTGAGAAGCGCTTTCGAACGGCTAAGGAGATATCAACTCAAGATGAATCCACTCAAGTGTGCGTTTGGCGTCAAGTCTGAGAAATTTCTTGGGTTCATTGTTCGTCATTGAGGGATAGAGATCGAGCAAGCGAAGATTGATGCTATATTGAGAATCCCCTAACCTCGTGATATTCATGAACTCAAAAGCTTACAAGGAAAACTGGCGTATCTTCGAAAGTTCATATCGAATTTAGCCGGTCGATGTCAACCTTTCAGCCGTCCCATGAAAAAAGGTGTTCCATTTGAATGGGATAAGTCTTGCAAGAATGCTTACGAAAGCATAAAGACGTACTTGATGAAGCCTCCCGTGCTGGTTGCTCATGTGCCCGATCGTCCATTGATTCTTTATATAGTTGCTCAGGAATGTTCCATTGGGGCTTTATTGTCTAAAGAGAATGATAATGGAAAAGAAAGTGCTTTATACTACCGTGGTAGGATGATGATGCCAAATGAATTAAACTGCTCACCCATCGAGAAGATATGTCTGGCGTTAATCTTTGCAATCTAAAAGTTAAAGCATTACTTTCAAGCTCATACAGTTCGTCTTGTCTCAAAAGTCAATCCACTTAAGTATGTTATGATGAGGCCAGTGCTCTCTGATAGACTCGGAAGGTGGTATCTTTAATTGCAGCAATTTGAGATCATCTATGTTCCTCAAAAGGCTGTAAAAGGTCAAGTCTTGGCGGACTTCTTGGCTGAACACCCAATCCATACTGAGTAGGAGTTGTCTGATGAGTTACCTGACGAAGATGTGATGGTCATTGAAATAACTCCGCCATGGAAGATGTATTTTGATGGGGCGGCCCATCGAGAAGGGGCTAGTGCTGGGATCGTCTTTGTGACATCTAATGGAGAAGTTTTGCCTTACTCATTTACTTTGACCGAGAATTGCTCAAATAATGTTGTTGAGAATCAAGCTCTTATACTTGGGTTGGAGATGGCAGTTGACTTAAAGCAACTAAGTTTGAATGTGTATGGAGACTCTAAACTCGTGGTTAATCAATTACTTGGAGAGTATGAGGTGAAGAAACCTGAGTTGCTTCCATATGTAAACTACGCCAAGAGACTTATTGGATAGCTTGATGATGTGACAATTGATCATGTGCCGAAAACGGATAATAAGCAAGCCGACACCCTCGCAAACTTGCTTCGACGCTCACCTTGCCTAAAGATAAAGCTCATGTTCTTGTCTGTAAGAGTTGGGTAGTACCGCCAATATTCGATGATGAAGAAGATGATGAGAAAGATAAGAATCACGTCGTTCAAGTGTTTGACATTGAAAATAAGGATTGGCGTCAGCCTCTTATTGATTACATGAAGTACGGAAAGTTACCTAATGATCTGCGAAAAAGAGTTGATGTGCGGCGGCGTGCACCGCGCTTTATCTATTATAAGGGAACTCTCTATAGGAGATCTTTTGATGGAGTCTTTTTAAGATGTTTGGGAGATGATGAAGCAATTCAAGCAATGGAGGAAGCTCATTCTGGAATCTGTGGTGCTCACCAATCAGGCCCAAAACTACATTTTCGAATCAAGAGAATTGGGTATTATTGGCCAACGATGGTTAGAGACTGTATGGACTATGCCCAAAGATGTCAAACATGTCAATTTCATGCAATCTTTATTCATCAATCACCCGAGCCGTTACATCCCACTGTTGCTTCATGGTCGTTCAATGCGTGGGGTCTTGATGTGGTTGGACCTATGACAAAGTCTTCTGGGGGTCACTTATATATTTTGGCTGCAATAGATTATTTCTCTAAGTGAGCTGAAGCAGTGTCTCTCAAGGAAGTGAAGAAAGAAAATGTCGCCGATTTCATTCGTCTCAATATCATTTATCGTTATGGGATCCCTCGATATATAGTAACGGATAATGGGAAACCATTTTCAAACAGTAATATTGACAAGCTTTGTGAAAAATTTGGCTTCAAGCAACGAAAGTCTTCCATGTATAATGTTGCGCCTAATGGACTTGCTGAAGTATTCAATAAAACTTTGTGCAATTTGCTGAAGAAAGTGGTTGGAAAATTGAAACGAGATTGGCACGAGAGGATTGGAGAAGCCTTGTGGGCATACCGTACCACCTTTAGAACACCGACTCAAGCCACTCCTTATGCACTTGTCTATGGCGTGGAAGTAGTTGTTCCCCTTGAGCAGCAAATTCCATCATTGAGGATAGCATTGCAAGAATGAATGACGGAAGAAGAAAATGCTCGCCTTCGCATTGAGGAGTTGGAGGCTCTAGATGAGAAAAGACTGGAAGCTCAGCAAAGATTGGAATGTTACCAAGCGCGTCTCTCTAAGGCCTTTAACAAGAAAGTTCTATCGCACTCCTTTCAAGTGGGTGATTTAGTTCTTGCTGTGAGAAAACCGATTGTGATGACACATCGTGTTGGGAATAAGTTCACTCCAAAGTGGGATGGACCATATGTTGTGAAAGATGTCTATACCAATGGCGCCTACAAGGTGGTAGCTGAAGACGGTCTGGTAGTTGGTCCTATCAATGGGAAGTTCTTGAAACGCTATTATGCATGGATGTACATGCATGTGAAAAAAAAATTCAAAAAATCAGAAAAAAAAAAACAAAAAAAAAAGAGAGAAGAAACTCCTGACCATCATGAGTATAAACTGTGAACGGTAATCACCAAAAAACTTTGCATGTCATTAAACTGCTTAATTCTCCACTAATGTGAATATATGTGGTTAAACTGTTAGTTATCCCACTAAAGTGTTATGTGGTTAAACTTAATACTCTACTTTGTCTAAAATGGTTAAAGAATAGTCACTCCTGGCCCGCATGAGTATAAACTGTGCACGACACCCCATAAACAAATTCATATTATGTTACTTTGAACTACGTTATGACTTGATCCTTTTAAAGGTACGTAGGCAGATTGGATAAATCTCTAAGTTCAGTCATGTTCTTGAAAGAAGATTATTTTGTTCAAAACAAAAAAGAAAAAAGAAACTCGTAAAGACGAGTCTAAACTATTTAACAAAACACCTTGATACGAGTATAAAATGTCTACAAGTCAAGTCAAGATCTCCTTCACACGAGAATAAAAGGTTTACATGTCAAATATCAAGGCTCCTTAACATGAGTATAAACTGTTTATAAATTAAATCAAATGAAAGCTCCTTAACATGAGTATAATCTGTTTACAGGGAAAAAAAACTCCTAAATATGAGTCTAAACCATTTACAAAGCTCATTGATATGAGCATAAACTATCTAAAGTCCTGAAATTGAAATTCTCCATGACGCATGAGACTAAATTGCATGTCAGTCCTAGCCCGCATGAGTATAAATTGTGCACGGCTATCCCTTGAAAGAAATGTTATTTGAATGACATTATGACTTAGAGTTGATCCCTTAAATAATTGGCTCAATTTTTGGATGATTGCTCCATTATGTCTCTTTAGATCTCCAGGTGGTATGGTGTAAACTCACTCTACTCCATAATCCTGTTGATGGTAGAAGGTTTCTCTATGATCTTTGATAGATGAGTTTCATGTCTTTGAAATTCATATGGCATATCTCCATGATCTAAATCATTTATATCATGTTGATCGTCTACGACGGCGAAGTGCTATGTGGTGATGAGTTACTCCATTGTGTGTGTTTGCATGCTGAAAGATATTGTTGAACCATGAATTGCTATGTGGTGTTGATTTGGTTCATGACCTTTGTCCATTGATGATGTGTCAAGTATGTAGTGGCAAAGTAATTCTTTTGTTGAAGGATGTGCATGTCATGTTAATCGATCAAATGAGGTGTGGTTTCAAGTTGCTTGAAGAAGTTTGTCTTTCAGAAAGGCTTGTTGTCCACGTCATGTTGATTGATATCGTCTTTTCTCGGCAATGTATGTGGTGGAAAATCATGATAGTGGTGATGGCTTGTTTCTCCATGTTGTCCGTCCACTTGGTTCGTCATCGGTAATGATTACTCGTGACTTGGACTTCAAATCCACAGTTCTGAAAGTTGAGTTGGCGTATGATAGCTTGGCCGGTGAGAGGCGTCATCTTAAGTTGATGTTGTGCGGCAAGGTTGATGGTTCCTTCGTGCAGCTTAGACGTTGAGCGGCAAGGTTGATGGTTCTTCCGTGCAGCTTGCCTTTGCGATGCGCTATCCTGATTTGACCTTAAGCGGCAAGGTTGACGGTTCTTTCGTGTAGCTTGGCCTTTGCAATGCGCTATCCTGATTTGATGTTAAGCGGCAAGGTTGATGGTTCTTCCGTGCAGCTTGGCCTTTGCGATTCGCTATCCTGAGTTGACATTAAGCGGCAAGGTTGATGGTTTCTTCGTGCAGCTTGGCCTTTGAGTTGCGTTATCCTAAGTTTACATTGAGCGGCAAGGTATATGGTTCCTCCGTGTAGCTAAGCGTTTGTGTAGCGCCCCGTTTATTTATGGATTATTTAGAATTATTTATTATTATTATTGATATTATTTATTGTTATTTCTATTATTGATATAATAATTATTATTATTTATTTAATGAATGCCTAAATGTCTAAATGTTATTATTATTTATTTAATAAACTGTGTGTCTTATATATACAAATAATATTCGTTGTATATTAATTTTAATCGTCGAATGATCGAAAATCAAGCCCAAGAGCTGAATTATTATCGTGAACCCTCGCGCGACCCATGAACCGGCTGACCCGGCCGTGCGCCCCAGCCCAAAACTGGATCTCTTTCTCTCTCTCACCCTCATGCGTGTGTGATTGTATCTTGGGTGCTAAGACATTAAAACCTAGTCTATTCTACTCTCTCCATCTGTCTCTTGTAACAAAAACGCCGCAATCTATCATATCTCTATCCCTCGCTCGCGTTTCGGCAGAAGAAGAAAAAACTTATATCTCTCTCACTCAAATAACGCGCAGGATCCCTCTCTCTCGCTACTTTAATTCATCGCCCCGCTCTCAATCTCTTTTCTCTCTCGCCCCGCAGCCACCACCTTCAAGCTCTCCGCCACCGCGAGACCTCCTCCGCGCGTAGGCCTCCCCGATGTGAACCAGTGGGAATCCCGATCTGCCCTCATCTCCGGCGAGCCAATCACAGCCCATTCAACCGGCGATCCAAGGGACTCCAGTTTCCGATGGCGAGGACGGGTTTCACAACGACCAGACCAGCGGACCAAGGCGGGACTCATTGACCGGGAAGAGACAGGAGTTATCGGTCAGAGCAATGGCTAAGCGTGTTTTTCCGGCGGGTGGGCCAACCGCAGTTTGCGAGCAGCTGCCTTCGCGGAGACGAGAGTACTATGCCTGGCTGAGGGTGAACAAAGACGGAGCGGGTCTCGAAGGCCTCAGAACTGCAGCAATCAGCCGAGACTGAGGTGTCCTCAATCCGAGCAGTAACCACCGACCCTTTTCTGGTGAATCGAGCACCACCCAAGAGTGGGCTTTTCGAGGCCGAACGATCCAAAACCGAGACCTTCAGCAGCTGCAGGCCCGCCATCACTCGATCGCAGCCACCGGGAGCGACCACGTGAGCCAGGCCGCCACCGTTGCATCTCGAGCTTGTTTACCGCCGCCTTCGACTGATTCCGGCAGCCCCGCTCGACCCTCCTTCATCCCGTTTTCGAGCGTAATCCCGAGAACGGTATCGAGGCTCATCCCTCTCATTAATTTCGTGATTTGTTGACATGTTGAACATTCTTTGCGACTTAATATTCGTCGTATGATTTTATGTGTTCGATTTAGTTCAATTCAATTGTTGTGTGTGGACGAGCACTTCGATTTTGAGAAATCAAGTGAGACCTCGTAATTCATGATTAGGGTACTGTGGACTGGAACACAAAGAGTCCGTGGCCTTATGGTGAAGGCCTCGGACGAGAATCGAGTGATATATGTCGGGTGTAAATTGTTGAATTCGTATAAACCGCTGTTATGATATTAAATTCATTATAATTTGTATACTGCTCGGATTGCTGTGAAATATTATATGCTATGTCCTTTGATGAATATACAGCTCGTGTAAAAATTTCATAATTTTTCACGGCCTGCAGTTAATTTAATTAATTAAATTAGTTTCTGGGCAGAAACGTGTTAAATACATAATAAATTCAGTCATGCTCTAAAATTGATGAAATTTGAATATGTGGTGTCTCAAACATATTTACTTGTGGTGTAAAATTTTCAGAATGTTTAAACTCATTTTGCTAAGGGAAATGATTTATTTTGTGATTCTGCCGAAAATTGTTTTAATTATGATAAATTGGTCTGATGTTGAAAAATTCTAATTTTTGGCTGAAGTGCTTATTTTGTAATGTGTTCCATGCTGTAAAAATATTGGAATCTTTAGAGTTCAGATTTGTTAAGTTTTGCTGAAACATTGGAATTTGCTGAATGTTGTTACAATTTTATTAATTCGCATGTTAAGTGTTTAAAACTGAGATTTTTACATACTGTTATTCACATGCTGAGGTTCCTGGGATAAAACTTTCATAGACTAATTCATTCAATAGGCCTGGTTGTTAATTTATGCTCGTTTATGTCATAAATTTTTCTGAATTTTATAAAATAACATACTTTGAGTTTGGGGCTGAAACTTGGTGATTTTTCTAAGTTCTATGAGTTTGATTTTTTATTAAAATTTCAAAGTTTAACTCATTCGAAAACCTGACCGATTAGATTTTGTGATTTTTGGCTAGTATTTTTAAAATATAGTTTTTGTTTTTAAAACCGGTAAACCAACTCGCATGCTATACTTTGTTTGTTTGGACTTGGTAAATCTTTGATAGAGATTATGTGAACTCCTATGCTTGTTTGGTTGAGTCTTAGAGCCGAGTCTAAGTGCTCCAATGTTCACAGGACTTCACGAACAACTTAGTCGAATCAAGTTTGACTAAGTATAATTGTGATTTCCTTTTTAAGTCAAGATAAGGTGTTGATATTAGTACCTTGACTTAATGTAGGTATTTTGAGGTGTTGACCTCACCCTGCTTTTGAGAATCGCGATTGTGAATTGTCGCTTCGACCAGGTGGGTTTTATTTAAAATTGCTATGCAGTAAATTGTTGCCTTACGTGTGGTAGGGTTTAATGCACCAAATCCCTCTGTATTATACTAAATCTGCGCGTTTCCCCCCTGTATTTTAAAATTTGCGTCAGACCCCCTTCTATTAAGGTTTTGCATGCGCGAAACACCCTAAACCGTCTAAAATAACGAAAGTGGCGTGCACGCGCGTGCTGTGTGGCTTTTTCTTCATTTTTTCACCCCAAAGTGGCGGAAATTACTGTTTTACCTTTGAATTATGTGCAAAACCTAAATGGTATGAAATGTGGGCAACAAGATCGAACCTGGGTTCGAAAGGAAAGGAATGGCCGCTCAACCACTAGGCCATATGAATGGCTGTGTAATTTATTGAACATAAATATATCTATACATCATACTAAAATGAATAAATAGTTTAAAAATAAGTAAATAAATAAAATAAAAGGATAATATGTCAATTTACTATAAATTAAATAATTAATAATAATAATACTAATAACGTCCAATAAATTAAATTAACTTAAAATAATGAAAAAAATTAAATTAAAATAAGTAAGATAAAATTTAATGTATTAGTGTGAATTAAAATTAAATAAAGTTACAATTAAATAAATTTTACATGAGAAAAATAAATACAAAAATAAAATTAATACATAAATAAAATTAAAATATACTAATTAAAGAAAAATAAAATTAATAATTATATAAGATAATAAAGTATAAAATTTATAAAGTAAAATAAATAATAAATCAAATATCTTATTATGAAATAATAAATTAAATAAATAAAGAACTGAAATTAATATAATATAATATAATAAAAAATATTATTTATCAAATAATTTTAATATGATTTACTCTTAATAAATATATTACTATTTAATATAAAAACAAAATGATAATTTCGTTTTAATAAATTAATAATATAAATGTAAAATAAATTGTAGTATAAAATTTCAAAATACGTTTTAATGAATTAACGTAATATAATCTATATAAATTATATTAAATATAATTTATAATAATATTAAATGATAATTTAATTAATTAAATTGATAATAAAATTAAATGATAAATTAAATTAAATTAAATTTGTAATAAAATTAAATGATACTTATATATAATATATTATTAAAGTATAATTTCAAAAATAAAATATTTTTTATTAAATAGCTATATATGATTTGTATTTATTTATTTTAACTATTTTTATACTATTTAATATTTTTTAAAATCTTTTATAAATATATAGATTTACTTAATTATTATATTATTTATTATTTAACTACAATTTTTTTATATTTATTTATATTTAATTTTAATTATAATTTTTTTCGTTTAACATAATAAGTTATTTAAATTATTGTATTTCGTTTAATTTTATATAATTTAGTTTATTATATTTGAATTATCGTAACTTTATATTTTAATAATTAAATTTAATATAATTTATATATTCTAATTTTAATTTCACTTATCCATAACAATGTCCATATATATCAAACATTCCTAGTTTTAACACTCAACCTTGAGTGGTGTAGTGGTTGCATTGCTTGTCTTGCTCCCATGAGGTATCAGGTTCGAATCCTAAGGCTGTAATTTTTTTTAATTCAATTTCTCGCGATATATTCAACATATCGTAAATATATGTATAATATTCAGAAACATATCGTAAATATATGTATAATATTCAGAGGGTATAACGGGACTTTTGAAGAAAAACTAACGCCGTTAACGGAGAAATAGAGACAAGGGACCGTGTGCACCTAAAACCTTAATAGAAGGGGGTAAATAGAGACAAGGGAGCGTGTGCACCTGAAACCTTAATAGAAGGGGTTATGACGTAATTTTTAAATTAGAGGGGGGGAAACGCGCAGATTTAGTATAATACAGGGGGGTTTAGTGCATTAAACCCCGTGTGGTATGATCAATGTATGCATGTGAACCATGTAGCCTTCGATGTGTGTTGTACCGGCCGTCGAACGGTTATCCCCATAGCTATAGAACGTACCCGATGAGTAGTCTCCTTTATTTATGTATGGCTGTAAGACCGGGGCATGGGCCCTCGGCTGGTGATCCCCGTTTTTAAGACCAATTCGTAGGTCTTGGCCGGCAGGGTGGATTACTCCTACTGGCTGGGCATTGTTGTAAGACCAAGGCGTAGGTTTTGGCATTCGAATCGAGTATCAGCAGTAGTCTACGCGTAGGTGTGCACATGAGGGTTGACTCTGGGATAGGAGATGAGATAACTAACTGATTTGTATACATGCTGTGGTCATACCTGACTTATTTATAATTACTGTCTTTTTATATGGATTAATGTTTACTGCATAGTCGTGAGCACTACGATTTCCAACTGTGTTCATCCCCACCTGAAATTAACGTTTCAGGTTAAGCAAGGCGGGTACGACGGCGGAGTAGAGCGAGTGGTAGACGGTCTATGAGACCGGTTATTTATTATGCTTCCGCTATATTTATGATTATTTATGATTTATAAATTTTCGGACTCTGAGATTTTATGAAGTGTTGAGACCCTATTGGAGAGTTGCCCCGTTGACATTGTTATGTCTTGCAAACTTGAGTTTATTTTGGGAACCCGATTTGGGTGAAATTGATGATTTATGGATTTGTGAATCCCGTTTTGGGAGTTAGATGATTTATGTTATGAAATTGATATTATGTCATGGAAATGATTTGGAATAATTGAGTAACGCCACAAATGTTTGAAATAAATTTTAAAAAATTTAAACTGATTTTTCTGAAAGTCCGGAATTTCTTTAAAATCAAAGTGGGGCGTTACAGTTTGAGATGTGTCATCCTAAGTTGATGTTGAGCGGCAGAGTTGATGTTTCTTCCCATGCGGTTGGTTGAGCGTTGTCCTTGCATCGGCTGAGAATATCTTCGGCCCATTCCCAATAGCCTTTGGCGTATTAGAACTCGTCGAGAAACGTGGTGGGATCTTCTTTCCATATGTCTTCGCCTTTGATGATTCGATGCACGAAGTAGAGAATGGCGTTGTTTGTGCTGATGGTGACGATGAGTTGCTGGAAATGCACATGTTTTTGTCTTCTTGTTGGATGGAACTTCTTGAGACCATTCCTTTAGGTGGAGGGAATTCGTCAATTTTGGCCATAAAGGTGAGAAGTCATTGATGAGTGGTGGAAAGACCGCTAGAGTCATTGCCTTCGTCTATAAAACAGCAAGTATCTTCAGGTGTTGGATATCAGAATGGGAAAAAAGTGTAGGAATTTATAATCACATAATATAAATTCAATAACAATTAACCTAGAACATACTTTAATTCTAGGAAAATCAACATCGCGCTAGATTATAATTAAAGATTATAAAGAATACCTGGATCCATTGAGATTGAGTTTCTAGATGCGGAATACCTTATCATCAATCTCCGGATCTCATCTCCATGAACACGGTCTAGATCACGAACACGTCCTCGATCACGAACGGGTTGGTTTTATGGTCTTCCTCAACTAAATCACCTTATTCCTCATATGGGACCGTCATTCTCAATTCAGATGGGGAGAAAGGAGAATTATGTTTGATTTAGTATATTGGGGACCATAACCAAGAAGATCTTTATATACTATTAGGGTAGGCCCACCCATTATCACCTAACAATACTAGGTATCCACTCAATCAACACATATCAATTTATGTAGCCCTAGGACTCTACTTTATTTAGATCATTTAATTGAGTCCATTAATTAATAGAGTAGCTAATATAGTTGTATATAATATATTGCCCATAATTAGATTATATATGGGAAATAAAATATTTCCTAACAATCTCCCACTTGGGCTACCTATTATTTCCAGAGCAATTATATTAATTCCTTAGTTGCGCAACTTTATGCTATTCATCTCCAGACTACCTTAAACAATCTGGTCCATCTCATATACTAGCAATGGAACTACCGCGGCTTTCACCACATTACATATCGTGGATGAACCCCGGAAATCACCATACTAGTACACTCAATGACATAGATCAAATATGGTGAGTGGCATGGAAATTACATGCAATGTGATCTTTATCATGTCTATTTCCAACTGGTCCAACTTTAAATCCTTGGTGAGATCAATCCATAAATGCAACACAAAGTCACAAAAATAGAGAACTTTAGTGATTCATAACGAATCATAACCATCAACTTTATTCTGCAGAAAGCTGAAGTGATAACATTCAAGAATACATTCAATACCAACTCCCACTGAACTAAGGCAATGTCCATAGTAACACTTATATGAGCGATATACTCATAAAATACTTCAAGTGTTAATACCTTAGTATACCTTATAATGGAGCTATGAATTTGCTAGCATAAATTCATCCTTATGTGTTCAATAAAAAGTTCATCAACATGAATTATATCCTTAGCAACAAGAAACTTTATGAACAACTTTTGTTGCTGAAAAATGGCAAACTAATATTATCACAATAGAACTTTAGTGGTAGTCACTACCATCCACAACATACAGCCTAGTGATAATATTATGCAACCAAAACCTGATAAGATGCCTTCAGATAAGCTAAATCTCAATTGCTAAGGAGGAATAAACTATAAGTGTCTGCTTCGCACTTTCCAAATTAGTTCTTCCAACTAGCAGGTAATGTAGCTTGACGTAAATTTGGATCGTTCAACTTTACAGACATCCAATAAACTCGAAACTAGAGTTCCAAATGATCTCCCAAATGATCCAATAATCCTTAAGTGAGTATAAATGCTCTTTTATTCTCAAACAAAATTTTATAAACCATTTGGCTGCATTCAATAGATTAATAATCAAGATTCAATCATTTCTCAAACAATCAAATGTATGTGGAATCTAAATGCATACATTTTTTTAAAATACAAAAGATTATCAACCATATGTATAACTTTTGTCTATCCTAAACTTTGTACTCATTCTTGGGACAATGAATGAGATAGATAAATTAATTTTCCTTAGAGTATCTCCCACTCAGTTTATAGTATATACAATTATTAACTTTATTTATCTCGATAAAAATGAGATAATGACTTAATATAATTGTAATGCCATAGAGAGAGTTACCTTAATATCAAAAGTTTCAAAATGACATAGATTACAAAACATTTCTCATCAAAACCAAAAGAAAAACTTCTTGTAACCAATGAGACTCATACTTTTAGACAATTTGACAAAACCTCAAAATGTCAATTCATACATAATTTCATCAAAGCTTTAATATACTTATTTGAGGTGGTTGAGTTTGCATTTTGGGACCATATTTCCATTCCTAAAAAAAAAAAATGCTTTATAACCTTATCTCCCACTCAAGCTCAACTTCCTCAAATCAACTTTAAATTCATTATTAAAAAATCTTATAGAATTTTGAACGAATAGTTACCCACAATCTTTAGTCCAAATTTACTTATAAACATTAAAGTCTTACCTTAGGTGGACAACCCAAAAGTGTAAGTTGAAAAACCATAAGGGATATGGGTTTTACTCCATTCACAAACTCTATTAATAATGAATCACATTGCTTCTCACATTCATGGCAAAGAGGAATGATCAATCATATTTCTTTTACGACAACCTTAACAAAATTGAGTTAGTTTTATGTCTTGTACCATGTAAAAATTTGGTTGCTTTATGTGAGTGACAAAACAAGAAAACTTACTCATGAAATACTTAAGTGGTACAAAACGAAACTAGGAAACTCATGATTGAGAAGCAAACTTTAGGATGTGGATTAATGAAGGATACATTGTGCATTAAGTCTTTTTTTCGTTCAATTTTTCTTTAATCACATAACAAAAGAAACACCTTATGCACAAATAATGCACCCTTAGATTGAATACGAGATTTAGACATATCACAATGTATTTCCTTATGTTCCATTTAACTTTATTGAAACAATAATCAAAAGATATATTATTTCATCAACTATCCTTAGTGGAACTTCCTACATTATCCATCAACCTTATGTCCCAATAATAACCAAATATTGTTCTATAAGCATATAAAACTTATAGAAAAATATATAACGACAAATGACTTAAGGTAAGCAGAAGGAAAAGTTAGAGAACAATACCAAAATACTCTCACATAAATTTATGTCATGCATAAATATGGGTACGTAGACCAAATAGGGACACGTGGCAAGACACCAGAGTGCTACATTAATCTCGTCTATGGACAGAAAATTAACTGCAGTGGTAATCTTGTTGTAACGATCAAGCATTGATAATAAGTTCTGTCAAACAAAAGTCTATCTTTGGACTGACTAATGTTCACATGAACAGTCCAAATAATTATCACATACTTATCATCACATGTTTGTTATTATTTTGCCAAATTGTGCCTACCTATGGGCCGAACACAAAATGCATAAATAATTCCACACAACATCTATGTAATGTCAATAAAGTCGCTCTCAACACACAGAGGTTGCTATGGAAACATGATGTTTTGATTGACTAAATTGAAAATCACTAGACCAATTGAGTAAAATCCATATGAGTTTCTCTTATCACCATATGTGCGCTATTATTCGGTCAACCTGTGTCTACCTATGGGCCGAGCACTGATCACATGAACAACTTCACACAACATTTAAAAGGATTTCAATAAAGTCATTCTCTATGCCCAGAGGTTGCTATGGCAACATGATACTTTGATTGACTAAATTGAAAAATGCAACATCAGAGTAAATGTGACTGAGAATTTCTCTATTACTCAATTGAACAACGTTAAAACGTCGCCCCTGGAAAACTATGGATTCAAAGTTTATGAACTAAAATAACTTTAATTCCAACTTTATTTAGATTGAAAGGCTATATAACTAATTAGGCTTAAAATCAAATTTCAAGAAGTTTAAATCCAAATAAACTTTCTTTTGAATTTACGGCTCACTATTACCAAATTGGGCTATAATTCAATCCATTAGTCATAATATGACTATCCGAAATTGTGCTCAAGCATAATAAACTCAATATAACATTGCTTTGGAATTTAAGCCTAAACCAAATTAAACATATAAGTCATGAAAATGCTTAATATGTTACTCATAGCTCAAAGAATTCTTATGGATTATATGTGAAAAAATTCAATATAAATCCTATCCGGATAATTAGCCCCGCATTCCGAAAACACATTATGAGTCTACCGCAAAGTCAAACTGAAAATCCAGACCTTATAAAAATTTTGAGATACCAAGGAAAAGATTACCTCAAAATCTAACTTCTAATTTGAGCCAAAATATGACTTTATATAAACTTATGTCCATTAACTTTATTTGAGTTTAAAGTCCACAAAACCAAATTAGACTTTAAATTCAACTTTACATAGACAAAGCCTAGTATGACCAAATTAGGCTTAACCTTACCGAATGTGAAGCAAGTCCACAAAACATAGAACAAAGTTCAAACATCTGATTTTAAGCTAAAAAACAAATTTTGTTATTTGAGCCGAGTTGGACGAAAACCAAATGCCAACCTAAGCTCAAATATACTCACAATTTAACTTAAAATCAATATAACAAAATAAGACAAAATAAAGATCCACAATTTTATTTCATCTTCTTTAGTGAAAGACCATAAAACTTAGTCTCTTATGTTGATTTAAAACCTCATAAACAAATAAATTAATTTAAATCAACCTTTAGATAGATAACTCCATAGAACCAGAGAGCATACAATTAATAACATCAATATTTATGCCTACAAAAATTACTTAGAATTAAAATAATAACCTCAAATAAAGGTAACTTTATCCCAAGACATCATAGCTCCATTAATATTTCATCTTTGGACAAAATATTAACTTGTAATTGATATCTTAGTACAGTGATCAACATTGACAATAAGAACATATCAAACAATAAATCTTCCTTTGAGCCGTCGTTTATATGTACAACTAAATAATTATATTGTTGCATGTTTATCACCACAATAGCGCACATTATTCTGATGAGTACTCCCCACTTTAATTTAAATAAAAGTTTATAAATCAAATTAGACCTAATAAAGTCCAAGAAAACCAAATTCGGACTTTAAATTATATGGCTCAATAATAACAGCCTTATGCACTACCAGTAACAGCCTAATCGCATACGGGTAGTCTAATATGTATGTGCACACACACCATTAATGATAAACTCTAGTAAATAGTAATTATGCACCTCTTATGCACTACCAGTCACAGCAAAATACAGGCAATGCATGATCCAAGGTTATTATTATTATTATTATTATTATTATTATTATTATTATTATTATTATTATTATTATTNATAGCGCCAATTCAATTCATGATTCCTGAGGCAATTCGAGGCACGAATTACAAGTCCCATTATAAAGTTTGAGGCATCTCAACAACATAAATCATATTACAATTAAATAAATCATGTTGGCACACCAATATTACAATCCTGGATCTAATGGGATTTGGAATTTAAGACATAAATCAAAGAATTGAAAAGCTCAAGGCAAAAAATTCCCTTATCAATCACCAAAATTCACACATTTATAAAAATCGCACAAAGACGAGACATAAAATCTGAATTAGCAGACAATTGGACCTCTTTCATCAAATTAGACGGATCGCATAAATATTATCCTAGATCCAATTAATCTATATCTAGCATTCAATAATTTAACCTAGAACATACTTTAATTCTAGGAAAATCAACATCGCGCTAAATTATAATTAAAGATTATAAGGAATACCTGGATCCATTGAGATTGAGTTTCTAGATGCGGAATACCTTATCATCAATCTCCGGATCTCATCTCCATGAACACGGTCTAGATCACGAACACGTCATCGATCACGAACGGGTTGGTTTTATGGTCTTCCTCAACTAAATCACCTTATTTCTCATATGGGACCGTCATTCTCAATTAAGATGGGGAGAACGGAGAATTATGTTTGATTTAGTATATTGGGGATCATAACCAAGAAGGTCGTTATATACTATTAGGGTAGGCCCACCCATTATCACCTAACAATACTAGGTATCCACTCAATCAATACATATCAATTTATGTAGCCTTAGGACTCTACTTTATTTAGATCACTTAATTGAGTCCATTAATTAATAGAATAACTAATATAATTGTATATAATATGTTGCCCATAATTAGATTATATATGGGAAATAAAATATTTTCTAACAAAAAGAACCTTGAAATGCACCATGATTGAACTTCGGATATTTCGGAAATTGGACGAGTACCTACGATATGTAAAGAAAACAAATTAATGATCTTCATAAAATAAAAAAGGGCCCGAACAGCTCCCGAACTGATTTATTTCAGCCCGAACAGCTCTCGAACGGATCCGTTTCAGCCCGAACAACTCCCGAACCGATCCGTTTCAACCCAAACAGCTTCCGAACTGATTTATTTCATCCCGACCAGCTCCCGAACCGATCATATTATCCCGAACAACTTCATGGAATCCAAACAGCAGCTCGAGTATGCCGAACAACACTTGGACAGCTTGATAGAAGCCCCGACAACCATGTGAACGGCCTGGATAACAATACGAGCTTCACGAACAGCTTTTCAAGCCAGACAGCCATACGAGCATTCCAAAACAATATGCTGCAGCATGTATGCATAACAGGGAAAGGAAGAAACACGAAATATGGGAAGAAGGACATGTTGATACCTCCTTGGCAATTGATCAAACACCTTGTGTTTGAACAAAACAGCAGCAATACAAAATACTCAGTAGCAGAAAACAGAGGAGGGAAAAAAAAAAAGAGAGAGAAAGTTGAAGTACCTGCTCTTCGTATGTGAAGGAAGACAAGGCTATCTGAGGCCTTTTTATAGCTACGTTTTGAAGTTACGTGGAATTAAGGAAGTAGAGTTTGGTAGAAAAAAGGATTGAGATCCTACTGGAATTGTAAACCTCTAGAGCTCTTATCTGCTATCAAGAATGCCCGTGATATGTTTCACGAGAAGGAAAAAAAGGCGTAATGCTGCGTGCAACTTTAGGAAGAGAAAATTTAGGAAAAGGGATCAAAATTCTAATTGAAATTATGGCATGATTGATATAATGAAATGGAATTTCGTAGGAATGGAATTAGACATGGCCAAGGGTTGAACCGGCCCGCCGAACCGGCCCGGACCCGGACCGAACCCGGCCCGGACCGGCCCGGAACCGGCCCGGAAAAGCCGGTTTTCGGCCCGGAACCGGACATATGGCGGGCCGGTTCCGGGCCTTTTCGATAATAAAAAAACCCGGCGGGCCGGGCCCGGTCCGGGCCGGGTTTACGGGTTCAAGACTCAAAATTCAAAAAAAAAAAAAAA
>BKCP01007159.1:102188-123887 GCA_008636005.1 Striga asiatica | reverse complement strand
TTTATTTGTGTATTGTGGAACCTTGGAGATTTAGTTCCTTACTAGGCTTTGTAGCAGTGGTGGGTTCTAAATTTCCTTTTCTTTGTTTTCTTTCTTTTCTTGTCTTGAGGCTCTAGGCCACCTTGTGTGTGCCTCTCAGTTTTATGTTTTTTTCGGGTATTGGTGATTTGTACGTGAACATGTACTCTTTTGAGTTCTTGTTATATTATCTCTATCGTTTCGGGAAAAAAAAAAGAAAAAATAAATAAAAAATAAAATATTTTGAATAATATAAAAAAATAGAATAATATATTGTTTAATAATATAAAAAATAATATATTTTTAATAATATATATAAATAGAATAATATATTTTTAAATTATATATAAATAATAATATATTCTTAAAAGTAATATATTTTGAATATATAAAAATTAATATATTTTTAATAATATTTAGAAATAAAAAGTAATATATATTAATAATATATATTTTATTTTTTAATTAAACAGTAAATAACACTAAGTTTTCAATTTTTTATTTGAATTTTATTTTTTAAAATAATATATTTTTAATAATATTTAAAAATAAAGTTATATGTTTTTATTAATATATATTTTCAATATTTTTCAATAATATATTTTTAATATTTAAAAAATAATATATTTTTAATAATATATAAAAATCAAATAATATATTTTTAAATTATGTATAAATGATTTTCTTAGTTTTAATTTTATATAAGTATTTAATATAAGTATTCAATTTTTTTATTTGAATTTTTTTAAAATAATTTTATTTAATATATTTTAATCATGTATATATTATATATTTATTTTTTATTATTATTTGTTAATTTTATTTTTTAAAAAATTGATTCCTATAAACATGAGAATGAGAAAACTTTCCATTTACTATGGAATGGCTAATCAAATGGAAATGGGTTTTGTCATTCCAATCATTCCTTCCCAAAAAAATATACCAATAAGTAAAAGAATGATCATTCCATTCTGATGTCATTTATTCATACCAATCATGTCATTATAGTTTTAGAAGTCTTGGGTGACAGTATTTTCGTAGAGTTCTGCTGGCATGGGAGCCCAAAAAAACGGGCTGCTGTTGTTTCATGTTGGTATTATTATTCCTACTACTCCTAATATGACTAAATTACTAGAAGTGTAGTGAATAAATGAAATTTAAATTAAAGGAACCTACCACGCACTAATTGGTTGAGAAGTCTATTCGGCCATGACTTTGCTTGCTTGCCCAAGACTACTGCCACTATATTCATACTATATTCATAAGTAGTCTTTTGAAATATATTGGGAGCAAATTTGGATTCATGAAAATTGTAGAAATGGGCTCGGTACTCTACATATTGTGGGCCAATAATTTATTCCATGGCCTAATCATATATACTTGTGAGTAATTAAAATAACTTCGGCTGAAATGTTATGGATGAGCGCACGTGGGCTATGTTTTAAAATATATCCAAATTGGACTAAAGGAATAATAATGGGCCATTTGAGAGACTAAATAGTACATGTAAGGTGTACTTGGCTTTTTTAATCTCTTAAGCCCATAAGTTGATATTACGTGCTCCAAACACAAATAAAATAAAATCGTGACTTATTCACTCTAAGACCCGTCGTCCGTGAACAAATCTCGAGGGGGTATGTAACATCCCGCTAATCAGAGTAAATTTTTCGCAACTTTTACTTTGAAAATACTTTAACTCTTTCGAAATATTTTGCGACTAACTCGAGATGCTACTCAAACTCATCATCTTGAAAAATCCATTTACCTTTAAACTTTTGTCTAATACTTCTTTAGACATAATTAAAACATATTTCCTTTAAACTTGCATTTAACTGTACCATATTCATACTTCTCGAAATGGTAAAAACTTGAAATCTGAAATTTATGCAAGTTCAATACTTAATGTGCATAGCGGAAATACTTAAAACGTGGTTTATTATACAGACATATCAAATACTTTATAAATGTCCACTTGAAATAAGTGCATGACCACCACCACCACTATTCAGCTCACACCTCTGTCCCGACCCTGTTACCTGAAAAACACAATGGTGGTGAGTACTGATCCTCTTGTACCCCGTATAACACCCATACTGAAGCAAACAGCAATAATAATACAATATCATGATCTTTAGTATATATTTGGACTGGAAATCTGTTCCAGTAACTTAACTGAATCTGGCCGATATCTTATCGGATACTTGTGCACAATCTGATGGATATTTCTAAGGCAACTAATGGCCTCCATCAGAACTTAGGATGTACTGATAAGGCAACTAAGAGCCTTCATTCCAAGCGTATAAACTTAAACTGTATACATACCTCGAACATGATATCAATATTATACTCAATGTAATACCCAGTCTGGGTCCCCACCTTTCTTCTTTTGAAAACTTTTGAAAAATATAAGTGTTGCTCTTGGGTAGCTATATCTGCAAGCTACATAAAAATATAGACAAATATACTAAGTACTATGCTCGTGTACTCAATAAGATTTTTAGAATTATTAACTTATCCAAATCTTATAGAAATTCATTAAACTTGCTTTTTCTCAAGTTTATACTTAACTTCTCTTTTTACTTTTACTTAAGGTCAATTACTTAACCTTATATAAATCATGTCTTCATCAACATCAATATGGTATTATACTTAGCATGGCATAACTCAAATGTGAAAATGACTATATTTCACATTATACTTGATTGAGTATTTAAACTTAAAACATGCTTACTTTTACCAACATCATCAACATGATTTATAACTTATCTTAATTTAACTTGATCAAATACTTAATTCATCATACATCATATCTCTAAATTTTTAGATATTGGCTTATACTAAATTTTCACTTAATTAACTTGAAAGTGAAAATAATCTCAAGCCATAATCATCTTTTACTCATAACATTTAATCATGATGTTAATCTGTCATACTTAATACAACCTTTATAAAATTGTATACTCAACATATTATACCAAAACTTCATCAAATTACTCATCACTTATATGAGTATTACTCATGATCATCTCATTTTAACAACTTAAACATTTCCTGAATATTCTTGCATATATATACTTATCTTTACATATATGCCTTCTTATATTCATAACTTATTCATTTCTCATCTTTAAATTATGAAACTTAACATTAATAATCTCAACTTATAATTAGACATGTCATAAAAATTTCATAATTTTATCATGCATGTATCTCGACTTATTCAAGTTTAAAGTTGCTGCTGGAAACAAGTTCATAAAATTCAGCTTGCATGATAAACTTTAAAAATTCATATCTTGAGTTATACTAAACTAAATGACTTAATTCTTGATCCTATGTACTCCTCTTTTACACAAGAAATAACCATAGGAAGCATAGATTTCCAGAATTTTTATAGCTATATAAAAATCTCATCATAACTGAACACATATGACATATATATGAGCTGAAAATAACTTATTTTCTAGCATGCTTATATTCATATAAAACTTTAATATCTAAGTCATATAAAAATATTATTAAATACTTAATATCATCTACTAAACATGTAAACTCATTATCAAAACATGAACTTAAGCATGTAACTTTAAGATAAGTAAATTACCTCCTTCTTGCTAGAATCGTAACTTAATTCTTCACTTCTAAATTCTTCACTTCTCCAAAGTTTCTACTACTCATTCTCTCTTACACTCTTATATAATTTTTGGTACTTAACTTTGGTGTTAGAACTCTGATTTTTAGGCCTCTATTTATAGGCACAAATTGGCAAAACATCATAATGGAGTGAAGAAATGAACAAAATAAACAATTTGAACTTATAAACTTAATTAATCATAAACTATTTTATGATTAACTTGTATTCTTATCCAAAAATAATTAATCATCAAAAATGTCCTTTAGTTATAGCCATGAGTGAGCTTTTTGGTAGATAAAACTTATTCCACCAAGTTTAATAAAATTCTCATCAATTGTTGAAAAAAAATGCTAACTTAAAGACTTAGCAAAACTTTGTTGTGATTTTCTCATCTCATTCTCACCAATTGATGACCAAAATTTCGTGCTTAATGTGATGGAATTTATTCCACATATTATTGTAAAAATGTCCCCATTCATCATATAAAAATCTTTAGGAAAAAAATAATAAAAATAATAAAAATCATCCTTTTTATTACTTATGCATTTTCTTTAAAAATTGCTGACTTTTAAAACTCTTTTACTGAAAAGTAATGCTCATATATGGTCCTGGATAATGCTAATAAACCGGGATAATAAAATTTACGGAACTCAATTCGGACTTAAAACGAACGTTTACCGTAAAACTAAAAATTCTAAAATTTAAATTCTTTACTCACATTTTTTTCTTCAATTTAATGAACATATTGGTTCTTAGGATCTAATATAATTATCTTGAAATATTCTACATTTACGGAACCACATTCGGATAACCGAACGATTACCGTAAAATCGAAAATTTTAAAAATTTCGATTTGTATTAAAATAATTTAAATAGACTATAATGTCTAAATAAATTTTTTCACTTCTTTGAACATTTATCACTTAAATGTTAATGGGTACTTATCCTCACTTCAAGACTTAACTTGTATCAACTTATGCTAAAACTCAATATTATGATCTTATCTTGATGACTTAAACACTTAGAAAAATTCTAAGTATTTAGTACTAAGGCTCGGCTATTTCTTAATTAAGTTAAACTCATGACTGAACATACTTGGGTTCATTTCACTTTATATCTTAAACGATTAATCAAAATATACTCAATTTCGATTATTCATCATCTTATATTAATTAATCCCGTCTTATAAATCCATTTATAAAAATAAACAGACCGGAATTAATTAATTACTGAACTGGCTCGATTACTGAATAATATTAAACCGAGAATACTTTCGACTTAAAGTCGAATTTTCAACTGAATAACTTAATAACTGGCTCGAAACTAGGAACGAGCATTAATAAAAGTAATTAGTTCATACTTAGAATAATTACTTTTATTAATTACTGAATGGGATATTACAATCTACCCCCCTTAAAACTATTTTCGCCTACTGAAACTGATATATATACCAACTATGCATATATATCATAACTCAAAATCTGGAAAAACGAGTGCTAATATCAACTTCTCACTCCCCAGTGATATCCAACTCTATATGTGGCGATTCCATTTTATACTAACGAGGGAATATCTCAATTCCTCAGCCAATGAACCTTCTGGTCCAAAACTTCTATCGGCTGGTCCTCGTAGGTTAAATCTTACTGAAACTCATTGTGCAAAAGCACATACTCTGGATCGCACACATACTCACGTAACATTGTTACGTAAAACTTTATGCACACTGGACAACTTTAGAGAAGAATTGATATAAAATACTTATCTAACTGCCTATACGATACATTGTATGCGATTTACCCACTACCCGGGGCCCTTCGTGTAGTACCCCATTTAATTGTGGATTATTTGAGAATATTTTTATTATTTTATTGTTATTATTATTATTATTATTATTATTATCATTATTATTATTATTATTATTATTGTTGTTGTTGTGATATTATTAATTATTGCTTGCCAAATTGAATGTCTAAATAGTATATGTCTAATTGCTAATTAATTGCCTGAATGATTATTTTATTATTAATATTATTATTATTATATCTATTTTAAAATAACGTGTGTAATTAATAAGTATTACCGGTTTTATTTAATTAGCGTGCGATTTAATCGAGCCCGTAAATACCCGCGTGAACCGAAATCGAGCCCGTGAGGTGATAAATTGTCGAACCGGCCCAAACTTTGTATCTTAGGCCCAATATAATTTCTCTTTGAGTCCATCTTCTTCAACCTAACGCACGCCGCAGTTCTGCTCTCATCTCTCGATCTCTCACGCTCAAAAATCTGCTCCTCTCTCTCGTTTTTATTTCGATTGCGCAGCCCTCATCTCAAACCTCTAAATCTCTCCCTCACCTCTCTCGCTCAATCGATCCATCGCCGCCCTCAAGTTCTTCCCCTCATTTTGTTGTCGCTGCCATCCTCTGCAAAAGCCCGTCGCCTCTCACCCTCCATCCTCTCCGTCGGCGCGCCACCACGAACAGGAACCCGCGAGCCTCCCACCGTCGCTACTGCTCCGCAACGCCGCGACCAGAGGTCCTCCTCCCCGCTAGCGAGCCCGTTCTACGACTGCAACTGCTCCTACGTGGTGACAGTCCGTTCCCGGCGAGCACTCACGCGAACCAACATCTCGTGAAGCTTTTCCCGGCGAACTCCTGTCCTCCGCGAGCAGCACCTCAACCCACCGGCGACTTCCTGTCTGCAAGCAGGCCCCTTCCGGTGAACCTCCGCCTGCAACGCCTCCTCGCCGTGAACCTGCTCTGCCGCGAAGCACCCTCCGTGAACGGGCCTGCAACCCCGACGACGAGCTTCACCACGTCCACGAGCCGCTGCTCCTCCGTGAGTCCACCGGCGAGCCGAGCCTGAGCCGTCGAGCCCGTCGTGCCGTTCGCGTCCGTTCGAACCATTCTCACGTTTCCCGAGAACGGTATCGAGCCTCGATCCTTCTTGCGTTATTCACGTGTTTATTTGATGTGTTAATCGTGCCCGATGAATAATATATGAAGTGTTTTTGTTGTGTACATGTGATATGATCATTGTCGATTGTGATGAACATGTTGAGCCGTGCTTAATTGAATTATGTATCGAGTCTCGACTTCTCGTTTATGTTTGCGTGAATAATATTGTGATTGTTCGTGCCTTTTCATGTTCATTTGAGATTATGAAGTTATGTGTTTATGATTGTTCGATATATATTATTAACGTGATTTAATGTGAATTTCGTCGATTCGAACGAATCGAACGAGAACTCGTTAAAAGTGTTAAGTTACTGTGGATTTAGGGACTTAGGATTATTGCGAACACAATGGCGCTGACCTTGTGTCGATTGGGCTTGTAAATTGGTAGTTATGATTTTTCGAAGTTTAAAATTGTTGTTTTGAATGTAAAATTCACTATAAATTGAATACTAGTCCGATTGCCTTGAAATTTTAGGAGCAGCTGTGATTCGTGAATATGTAGCTGCTGTAAAATTTTCATGATTTTTAAAGGTGTTTAGCTATTTTTAAAAATTAATTCGAATTCTGTTCAGTTTCTTGTAAAATTCATAAGTAATTGTGTATTGTTCTTTTCTGGCTGATTTTCGATTATGTTGTGTTTCAGGCATGATTAAATGTTGTATAAAAATTTTAAAATTTTTTAACTGGGTTTGGTAGAGTTAATGATTTATTTGGTGTTTTTGCCCGATTTTGTTTTAATTGCTGTAAATTGTTCTGAGGCTGGAAAATTCTGGAAATTTGTGGAGGTTCTTATATTGAGATGTTCAGCATGCTGTAAAAATTTCAGAAATTTTGGAGTTCATTTGAGGTTGGTTCTGTTATAAATGCAATACTTGGCTGAATGTTGTTTTAATTTTATAAAATCACTTGCTAAGTGTTTAAGCTTGGTATTTTTATATGTTGCTGTTGATGTGCTGTAATATTTTAAGTAAAAATTTCATGACCTGAATTGTTCATTATCATGTGTTTCCAATTTAGACTCATTTTTATCGAAAAACTTGTTTGAATTTTATAAAATTGGGTTTAATGAGTTTGAGGCTGAAACTTGGTGTTTTTACTAAATACTGGGAGGTGAATTTTATGTAAAATTTTCAGAGCCTAACTCGTAGGTTTGATATACCTTCTAATTCAAGTGTAATTTTGGAAATTGTTGTTATATGGTGATTTTCGGTTAAGTGTTGTTGACCGAATTTGCTATGTGTCTACATGCGACTCATTTGTTTGTATTTTACTTGCATTTATGTGAACTCGAATATGTGGTTGATCGAGTCTAAGTCCTAGTGTTCCCATATCCACAGAACTTCACGAACCACTTGGTCGAATCGAGTTCGGCTAAGTCAAATTGTGAATTTTCTACTTAGGTCTAGATTAAAGTGTTGACTTTAGTATCTGGACTTAATGTAGGTGTCTAGAGGTGTTGGCCTCGTCTTACTTTCGAGATTCGTGATTTGGTCTGTTGCTGCATCCAAGTGGGTACATTTATGATGTATTCCATATTTATTGCATTTATTATTTCGTGTAATGTTTCTTTTGAAAATTTTTGTATGCATGAGAACTCTAGTCTAAGTGTCCCGAACGCTAGTGCCTTGATGAATGCGAAAGCAGTGGAAGTCGCCTGCCCGTTGTATCCGGGAGGTGGACGCCCGAATCCTTGTAGAGCGGAGGGGATTGTCTGATTTACTCGAATCCGTGTAGAGCGGAGGGGTAATTCTAACTTCACTGTCTCCTGGAAAGGATCTCATGTACCGTTGTATCCGGGGGTGGGAAGGTTTCCAGTTACAGCCATGCCGTCGTATCCGGAAGGTTGTTGTATGTACATAGGAGGTTTGCAATAGGGCTGGGTAGGGGGTTTAGGATTTGAATTCTGTGCACACCGATATTGAAACTGTTTTAAACTGATACTGCATCCTAAACTAATTATACGAGATAACCGTGCGATAATGGTGAGCTAGTTGATTGCTCACCCCCATTATTTTCTTTGTTGTTTCTCTCTTCCTTTGTTTTAGGTTGAGACGAGCTGGGGGCGGTGGCGTAGGACGAGCGAGATGGTGGTCACTGTTTGATGATGTATTATGCTTCCGCCTGTTTATGATTTGTTGAACTGGAACTTGACTTGAATGATTTTCCCGCTTGGATTTAGATATTTAATTATGTGTTTATATGCCTGCTTGATTTCGTATACTGATTATGTGTTGTGCATGAACTTGATACTTAATTTGTTGCTTTCAAATACTTTGGTGTATTTATTTATTTGCCTTTGAACTATGTTTGAATTTCGTTTGAACCTGGATTTCATGCTAGTCGTTCGGGAATGAGTTTGAAATTTATGATTTATGAGATTGTCATTTTCATAGCTCGAGCATGTGTAGGTTCATTGGATTGTTTGATTGAGTGTGTTTATTTGCGGTGGTTAATAAGTAGCGCCCGTCCCTCGATAAATGTTTTAACTTGGATTTTTAAAAAAAAAATAACTCTGATTTTTATTAAATAAATTCGGTAAATTCTTTAAAATAAAACGGGGCGTTACACTTCGGGTGCGGAACATCTATATGCATTGTACCTTAATGTCAATGTCACTTGTAATCATTAACAAGTCGCATCTCCATTCTATACTAACATTTTACTATACTAAACTTGCTTCTCTTTTTGAGAAACCTTTTTACTCAATATCACTATTGATATTTTCTTAATTCAACTTCTCCGACTTAACTATAGTCGAGAATTTCGTTGAAATTTCTGTACTGATGTGGAATAACTTGAGCATTCTCTGGTCATACCACAATTCCAACCACTAAGGTAAACTTTATTTACCTTTAATGATTCAACTGTCATAATAATGTCGCAACATCTCACTTATTGCCGACATCTCACATCTGATTTCAACGGCATTAAATGCATACTGGCTGAGCATCTTCTGACATTCGGTATAATTTAATCATACCCAAAAAACTTATCTCATACTCATCTTTCTTTTATAAACCAACTTGGTGATCCTTCCTTCTTCCTCAGCAATGGTCCGATCTCACCAATGGATTTAGCACTGCTAAAAATCCAAAAATTCTATTCTTTTTAGCCAATTATCTCTCATAATAAATGGCTACTGCCGAGTCTTCTCAAGGTTCCAAACTTCTTCAGCCCCTCAGAACTGTGTGCATTCTTGGTGGTTCTAAATTTGTAAATGTTCCTCACAACATCTATGTTGTAAGCTAACTGGTGAAAGAGTTGGGAAAACATAACATCAACATACTTTATGGAGGAACTAGTATCTACTTCTTTAACAACCTCTTAATGGCTGCTAAATGCTTTGATATCCAGGTGAGAAGTATCCTTCCTTTTTATCTCACTTCATCAAAGGTTGTCAAAAATTCTGCTACTTTGATGATAACTCTTTCAATTTATGAATGTTTAATGTCTATGATATTTGGTTGTGATGCTTTCATCGTTCTTCCTGGTGGATATGGAACTTTAATGACTACTTTCACCCTTGCTACTTGGGCAGAAGTGAAATTTCATACCAAACCTATTGGTTTGTTGAATTTTAATAACTTTTTCCACCACTTACTTGGATTTCTAGATGAAGGAGTGTATCAAACTTTTATATCTCCTTTCCAAAGAGAAATATTCAAGTCTGCTGACACTTCCTCTGAACTTATCAAGAAGCTTCAAAACAGCATTTTAACAGTTCAAGATTCTGTGGAAACTCCAGGATTCAAACGCAAGCGAGCATTTGATCCTTTAGATCTATCCTTGTGAAACTGCAGCCATGATGGGTGGCAGAGTTATGGAGTCTTGTGCTCTTGAGATGCACCCTCCCTTTATGAAATATAACTTTATAATAGTTGAGAATTCCTTTATACTTATCTGTATCTCCTTTTTCTGATATTTCTGTATTAGCTTCTTAGAAATAAGGAATTTCTCAAAAGTGTGCTCGAACCTTTGTCTAGCTCTTTGCTTTTTGACTTTCAATGGTACTAGAATTTCTATCTATCAAGTAGATTGATTGTGTAGAATATTCTCTTCTCGTATATACTTGATTCATACATCAATACTACTTGTTTCTGGACTGATATAACTTCTTGATTCAGTCAAGATTCTATGCTTCTTAAACTTTACTCAATTGTGGTCTTGAAACTTTGCCTTGCGGCATTCTAAAACCACAAACTATATGACTTGATTAGTATAACCATTAATAAATAGATATACTAAGCTTTAAAAAAATTGTTAATTTTCCGAAAACACCTAGCTTGTGCTAGAGTTCCGGTTAATCTTTCTTTTTCTAGCTTCTACTCGCCATTTCTTACTTATGGCTTTAAACTCATCATTTATCTTTGGGAACAAATACTTTCTCCAAAGATATAAAAACATATTAGTCTTTACTTTATTAAAAAGACTATCTTTAACTTTCACATGTCCAGTTTACTCTTGCTTAACTTTAAGGATTCTTCCGAGAAACTTAAATACTTATCTCGGTATCTGGAATGTGTTACTTATTAACTGATATCTTTTAAGGTTCGATTTCAAGTCTCCAGGAAATTCGGACTTAATAACCCTTATTTCAGGTTTCCATAATTTTCCTAGCTACGTGACTATTTTATGTCGATACCTTAACCTTTATATTGATTTCTGAAAAGTACTTTGTAGACTTGTTCTTATTCTACAAGTACTAATATAAATAACTTATAATTTTATCTCGAACTTTGCCACTTTTTAAACTCATCATATCTAACTGATAAGATATCAAAACTTCTGATTATAAAAATTGACTATTTTCTTGAAACTTTATTTCTTACGGTTCAGTTTTCAAGCCTGTAGGATCCGTTCCGGCTTTTGGTTCTTATTTCAAACCCCCATGATGTTTCCCGTAATTTTTGGCTATTATATACTGACATACCGTTACTTCTTATACTTGGCATCATAAATCTTTATAATCAGATTTTAACTTGAATCTTATTCTTATGGCTTAACTTAGAATGTTCGAGTTCTTTCTTGATCTAGTCAACTTGATAAACTAGATTTCAAACTTTAATACTTGACCATATAAACAAATTTCTAGAGTTCGTACATCAATATAGTATTATATTGAACTTATAGAAATTCATTAAACTTACTTTTTCTCAAGTTTATACTTAACTTCTCTTTTTACTTTAACTTAAGGTCAATTACTTAACCTTATATAAATCATGTCTTCATCAACATCAATATAGTATTATACTTAGCATGGCATAACTCAAATGTGAAAATAACTATATTTCACATTATATTTGATTGAGTATTTCAACTTAAAACATGCTTACTTTTACCAACATCATCAACATGATTTATAACTTATCTTAATTTAACTTGATCAAATACTTAATTCATCATACATCATATCTCTAAATTTTTAGATATTGGCTTATACTAAATTTTCACTTAATTAACTTGAAAGTGAAAATAATCTCAAGCCATAATCATCTTTTACTCATAACATTTAATCATGATGTTAATCTGTCATACTTAATACAATCTTTATAAAATTGTATACTCAACATATTATACCAAAACTTCATCAAATTACTCATCACTTATATGAGAATTACTCATGATCATCTCATTTTAACAACTTAAACATTTCCTGAATATTCTTGCATATATATACTTATCTTTACATATATGCATTCTTATATTCATAAATTATTCATTTCTCATCTTTAAATTATGAAACTTAACATTCATAATCTCAACTTATAATTAGACATGTCATAAAAATTTCATAATTTTATCATGCATGTATCTCGACTTATTCAAGTTTAAAGTTGCGGCTCGAAACAAGTACATAAAATTCAGCTTGCATGATAAACTTTAAAAATTCATATTTTGAGTTATACTAAACTAAATGACTTAATTCTTGATCCTATGTACTTCTCTTTTACACAAGAAATAACCATAGGAAGCATAGATTTCCAGATTTTTCATAGCTATGTCAAAATCTCATCATAACTGAACACATATGACATATATATGAGCTGAAAATAACTTATTTTCTAGCATGCTTATATCCATATAAAACTTTAATATCTAAGTTATATAAAAATATTATTAAACACTTAATATCATCTACTAAACATGTAACTCATTATCAAAACATGAACTTAAGCATGTAACTTTAAGATAAGTAAATTACCTTTTTCTTGCTAGAATCGTAACTTAATTCTTCACTTCTAAATTCTTCACTTCTCCAAAGTTTCTACTACTCATTCTCTCTTACACTCTTATATAACTTTTGTTACTTAACTTTGGTGTGAGAAATCTGATTTTTAGGCCTCTATTTATAGGCACAAATTGGCAAAACATCATAATGGAGTGAAGAAATGAACAAAATAAACAATTTGAACTTATAAACTTATTTAATCATAAACTATTTTATGATTAACTTGTATTCTTATGCAAACATATCATCAAAAATGGCCTTTAGTTATAGCCATGAGTGAGCTTTTTGGTAGATAAAACTTATTCCACCAAGTTTAATAAAATTCTCATCAATTGTTGAAAAAAAATGCTAACTTAAAGACTTAGCAAAACTTTGTTGTGATTTTCTCATCTCATTCTCACCAATTGATGACCAAAATTTCGTGCTTAATGTGATGGAATTGATTCCATATATTATTGTAAAAATGTCCCTATTCATCATATAAAAATCTTTTGGAAAAAAAATAATAAAAATAAAAAATCATCCTTTTTATTACTTATGCATTTTCTTTAAAAATGGTTGACTTTTAAAACTCTTTTACTGAAAAGTAATGCTCATATATGGTCTTGGATCATGCTAATAAACCGAGAATAATACAATTTACGGAACTCAATTCGGACTTAAAACGAACGTTTACCGTAAAACTAAAAATTCTAAAATTTAAATTCTTTACTCACATTTTTTTCTTCAATTTAATGAACATATTGCTTCTTAGGATCTAATATAATTAGCTTGAAATATTCTACATTTACGGAACCACATTCGGACTTAAACCGAACGATTACCGTAAAACCGAAAATTCTAAAAATTTCGATTTCTATTAAAATAATTTAAACAGACTATAATGTCTAAATAAATTTTTTCACTTCTTTGAACATTTATCACTTAAATGTTCATGGATACTTAACCTTACTTCAAGACTTAACTTGTATCAACTTATGCTAAAACTCAATATTATGATCTTATCTTGATGACTTAAACACTTAGAAAAATTCTAAGTATTTAGTACTAAGGCTCGGCTATTTCTTAATTAAGTTCAACTCATGACCGAACATACTTGGGTTCATTTCACTACTTATCTTAAACGATTAATCAAAATATACTCAATTTCGATTATTCATCATCTTATATCAATTAATCCCGTCTTATAAATCCATTTATAAAAATAAACAGACCGGAATTAATTAATTACTGAACTGGCTCGATTACTGAATAATATTGAACCGAGAATACTTTCGACTTAAAGTCAAATTTTTAACTGAATAACTGGCTCGAAACTAGGAACGATCATTAATAAAAGTAATTAGTTCATACTTAGAATAATTACTTTTATTAATTACTGAATGGGATATTATAGGGCATTTGTAGGCAATCAAATTTTGAGTCAATAAAATGGCGACAAGTGTCAAATTCTATGTCATAGTGAATTTAATAATTTTCTATTTTATTTGGGAAATTAATCAAATTTTAATTCCTAAATTAAATAGTTAATTAATTGATTATTTAATATATATTGTTGGCCAATTAAATAATGCCACGTGTATATTTTGAAAGCCAATTAAAGAATGTCACATGTCATTTTCTTGGAGAGTAAATAAATAATTATTTCTTTTAATAATTATTAAAGAGATAAATATTCATGGACCAATCAAATTGAAATCTTCTTTTCCAAGACTCCATCCAATTATCTCTTTAAATATTTACTAATAAATAAATATTGGAAATTATGGACTAATCAAATTGAAGTCTTATTTTCCAAGACTCTCTCTCCTAACACCTATAAATAGGGACTCTTCCTAAGGTGAAAATCACAATTCATATTCACAATTCAAGTTCCAAGTTCAAGAGCTCTAGAGAATTCTCTCAGAGAAATTCAAGTGTTCTTGAAGATCCGAAGGAAGATTCAAGCGCGTTCAAGGTCAAAATCGACGTTCAATTTGGAAACAAGCTGTGAAGCCTCCGAATTGCGTTATTAAAGTCAAGACTGGCGTAGAGAAGATCAAAATCAACTTTGCAACGAAGACCAAGGACTCGTCTTCTTCACGTTCATGGGAAATCACAACGTTCGATTCGACATCAAATTCTCAAGTCCTCGAAGAAACATTATTAAAATCCAAATTCAAGACCGGCGGAGATAAAACTGAAGATTCATCTCCAAAAGTCTCATATCCATTTGAAGATTGTTCTTGAAGAAATTAATCAGAGGAATAATAGAGATTTAGAATCCACTATATTTCAATTGATCCGTTGAAAATCAATTTGTACGAATTTCTCGTGTTTATTAATTCAATAATGCAAATTTCACGTTACAGTGATGTGTTATGTGATATAAAAGTTCCAGGTTTTATTGAGTTTATTTTTATATGATTTTGATGAAAATATGATTTCTGCAGAATCTTGCAATAAATCCTATAAATCGTGTGTTAAATGTTTAGAGCTGGAAATTTTATATATTGATCCTCACAGGCTGTAGTTGTTTGTGTAAAAATTTCAATGCTTAAATCGTTCATTAGGTCAGACTATAAATTCATGCTCATTTTTGCTGAAACCTTGTTTTAATTTTATAAAGTAGGGTGTACTGAGTTAAGGGTTAAAACTTGGTGATATTGCTATGTCCAGTGATGAGAATTTTGTGTTACAATTTCAGAGCCTAACTTGTCCATTTTCCTGACCAACCTGGAAATGTGATATTCTCGGCAAATATTGTGAACATGTAGCTTACTGTGTTAAAGTCGGTAAATTGCCTTTTTATTTGTTCCTTATTACTTGTCTTGGTCACCCACTTATTTGAATTTATGTGTAATCCCATGATTGTGTTGGTCGAGTCTAAGTGCTAGGTCCAAATGTTCCAATGTCCATAGGACTCCACGAACAACTTAGTTGAATCAAGTTCGACTAAGTATGATTTGTGTTTTCCTTCTAAGGTCAAGATAAGTGTTGATTGTAGTACCTTGACTTATTGTAGGTGTTTGAGTAGCCAAGCCTCGACCTACGTCACTGCTTGTTGTGTTTTTGCCATTCCGAAATACCAGGTGGGTTTGTTATTCTAAAATTCTCTATGCCATACGTGTTTAAGTGTTTTGGTTGGTATGATCAATGTATGTATGTGAACCATGTGGCCTACTGACGTGAGTTGTTACGACTATCAGTACGGTTGTCCCCGTCGAGTTACGGTACGGTTTCCCTTGCGAGGCAAGTCTCCTTAAGACCTAATGAAAGGCCGTGTCCTTGGTGGCACGCACTCCCGTCGTTAGGGTTTATGCATCCCCTTTTTGCGGCTAATGATAGATGTGCACATGAGTGAGTCATTGTTGTGTTATTGACAGGAGGTGAGGCATGATGATGATTGATTTATATTCATACTGCGACCATACCATTTTAACATTTTATGTTATGCGGATAGTGGTGAGCACTACGTTTTCCAATCGTGCTCACTCCCACCTGCTCTTCACGGATGCAGGTTAAGCAGGTGACGGATGACGAGGCAAAGGCGACTGGGTGGTCATTAATTTATTTCTTTTGCTTTCGCACTTTATGCACCTATGTTTGAGGTTTACGAGACATGTTGAAACTGTTTTTCAACTCTATGTTTGGAATTGTTGCGTTCTGGATATTTTGGTGAACCTGTGATGATTGGATACTTTGAGTATGTGTCTATCGAATATCATGTCGTTATCAATTATTCATGTTGTTATGTTTTAAGCTGAATATCATGATAGATGTTGTGAACCGGTTTAATGAAAACCATGTTATGAATCGGGTTAATGAAAACCATACGTGAAAACCGAGTTTATGAATCCCCGTGGGTCAAGATAAGACTTGGACTATGTGAATATTGTTGATTAATGCCCATGATTTTGAAAAAGAATTTCGAAAATGTATTACTGATTTCTGGAAAGTCCAGAATTTCTTTAAAATCAAAGTGATGCGTTACAATTCCAGCTTCCGACAAGTATGTCCTAAACTCTCCATAGAGGTATTCGCCACCTCGATAAGAACAAAGTGACTTGATACTTTTACCATGAAGCTTTTTCAAAACTGCCCGATACTTCTTGAATTTCTCAAAGCATTCGGACTTGCAGTGCAACAGGTAAACGTACCCAAATCTCGAGTAATCATCTATAAAAGATACATAATACTCGAAACCTCCTCTAGCCTGGATCGACATAGGACCACACAAATCAGAATGAATCAATCCTAGCACTTATTGGCTCCTATACCCCTTTGCCGTAAACGGCCTCTTGGCCATCTTACCTTCCAAGCACGATTCGCATGTTGGATAGTGCTCTTTTAATGGACCGAGAAGTCCACTGGCCACTAACTTTTGAATCCTCCTAAGGTTTATGTGCCCAAGTCTAAGGTGCCACAGATATGCTTGATTTATCTGCGAAGACTCCTTCCTCTTATTAGATGTAGTTATGACATTATTCAATTCATTTTGTTGCACTGTGAGAAAGTTTGGTTTGAGAACATATAAATTGCCAAATAACAAACCATAACATATGAAACGATTTCCAAATTGAATAATAACCATGTCATCAAACGAAACTGAAAAACCATCCATAACAAGTTTAGAAACTGAAATAAGATTCTTTCTAAAGCTAGGAACATAAAGGCAATGTCTCAAAAACAAACTACTACTATCGAATGATATAGTAACGTCTTTCACTGCAACAGCCATCACTTTCGTAGCATTGCCTATGTAGACGGTGATATCTCCCTCCCTAAGCCGTCTGGTTTCATGGAACCCCTGCAAAGAATTGCAGACATGATCAGTGGATCCAGTATCTACACACCAGGTTCTGGTAGATACAACCGCTAAGCATGTTTCTACGACATTAACGAGAGAGTTACCTTTCTTGAGGAGAAGGCAGTCGACCTTCCAGTGTCCTGACTTATTGCACTTGTGGCATCTTCCTTTTGGTTTCTTTGCCACACCGTGAGGGGCCGGTCGTGGGGCAACTGGAGCATCATGTGCCTTCGCCTTTCTTGCAGACTTCTTTCTCTTCCTGCCCTTGTAAGGCCTGGAAGGTCTAGCCTGCTCGGCGACTAGCACAAGAGGAGCCTGAGTGAATAAGGCTTCTGCCGACTGAAGCTCTGCAAGCAGTTCTGGAAGAGCCATATGCATCTTATGCACGTTGTAGTTCAACCGGAACTGATCAAAGCTCTTCGGCAGAGACTGGAGCATAATATCAACCTGGGTTTTCCCGTCAACAAAACCTCCCAATACCTCTATCTCATTGAGCTGCGCCATAACCCTGAGGGCGTGCACCCTTACGGGTGTAACACCCCGTTCAGTTAATAAAAATAATAACCGTTTCACTTGCTCGACTATAAAGTGAAATTGGTATTATTCGAACTATTTTCGAGTTGTTCGACTAAGTATTAATAAGTGATTTATGTGATTATATATGTGTTTATATGTGAATATGTGTTTATATGCATGATTTATATTTAGGAATGCTAGTTATCTAAATTATGTAGTTCGTTATCGTTCGTTCGTGCCGAATCGCGTGTGCCGAGCCAATGCCTTAGCCATCCTTAGCCATTTTAATTCGTTGAATATGATTCATGTGGGTGGCTAGATATTCGTTAGCTATTTCTATAAGTCTTAATCAAGCCTTAAGAGAGAGCATTAGCATTTTTCTAGCCTTATTAGTCTTATTTTATGCCTTAAGCATGAGTGAGTGCTTTGGTATTTTTAGTAGATATGTAAAGGATTTTTGTCCACATCTTCCTTTAGTGGAAAAACCAGAATTTTTAGTCTTGTCCAACCCATTAGCTCCGGCATTATTAGCCTTAGTGCTATATAATTCCACCGCAAGATCATGATGTGAATGAAAGTTAGATTTTTCACAAACTTTTGTCTCCCACTTTTCTTCCAAAAATTATCACGACTATAAATTACAATTAAGCATCACTTTAGCCTCTTTTGTTTATCATTTTGATGCTTAGAAAAGTCTTAGTATATTGGAGAGAAGAAAACACCCAAACACTTAGCATTTTCTCAAAACCGAGAGCAAATAAAATTCTTGTCAAGAGCTTCTTATTGTTAGCACCGAGTATTCTTGAGTTATAGCAACTTAAATTTAAGAACTTCAGCAAGATAAGCATACTCTCTCATCCTCCTTTCACCCTAAAAGACATTAAGTTCACCAAGTTCCAAGGAAGAGAGCAAAGAAGCAGCAACCACACCAAGTTCGAACAAGAAGAGCAACACCGGACAACATCTCTTTCATTTATTCATTTTAGTTTTCTTTGAAGAAGGTAAGGTGCTATTCTCATTAGTATGTTTTTTTAGCTGATTTTAGGTGTTTAATGATGTATGTTAATGCTCCATAGGTTCAGTTTTTAAGTGGTTTAAAGCATGCTTGATGTTAAGTACTTCCAGTTTTCTTACATGTTCTATATACTATATTTTTTTGTACGTTTTCGCCTATGCTCTGAAAAATCTGGGAATGTGAGAATTTTATGAATATTTCTTGTGGAGAAGAAGAGTTCATAGGATCAAGAATGAAGTTAATTGGCCTAGTATAACTCGAGTTATTGATTTTTAAATTTAGATGTGCAAATTGAACATTCTATGCGCGAATTCAGTTGCGACTTCAAACCCAAATAACTGGAGTTATACTTAGGATAAAATTATGAAATTTTTAGGACATGTTTATATATGAGTTAGGAACATGCAAACTAAATTTCATGATTTTATCATAAGAAATGAGTGAGTTATATTTGTCTGACCGAATACATGTCAAGTTGAAGTTTGATGCTTTAGAACTCACTCAATATTTGCGGTATTAATGTAAAATTTTAAGGGGCATTTCTTGTATGTGTTTTGAGTATTGTCACCAAATTTGAGCTTCAGATGATAAGTATAGGATTTTATAAAATTCTTTGAATATATATGAGTATATTACATGTTTAGATGTTAAAAATTTTGAGGTTGATGGTTGACCAAGCTAATGACATGATAATGAGCTGAAATTTGAGGGTTCCTTTAGCTTAATTTATAAAAATAAGTTAGCATGCTTGGACTTGAGTGATTTATCCCTCAATTAGTATTATTTAAGTATGATATGTTTGATTGAATATTTAAGAGTTATCTGAGTAGATATATTTTCGTGAATATTTTTGGTAGCTTGAGGAGAGTCGAGCCTCCGACAGCTACATCAGTTATTCCAGCACAGTATATTTTCCAAGCTTATCAGGTGGGGGTCGTGTACTGGATTCTACATCGTCAATAATTTCTTTACCATGTCTACGGTATGTTCGAGGTACTATGATCTCCCAGGTGTGAGGCTGACCTAAGGGCCTTCTTATTCCACCTGGTACCTGATGAGGGCCGAGGTAAGGGCTTTCAGGTTCATCGGGTAGTGTGCACACGAGCGGTCGAAGCAAGGGCCGATATGGGTCTTTGAGACCACAGACATATGAATAAGTTTTAAGTTTATGCTCTTATATATTCTAGTCATGATATGCTATTATTGATGTTGTTTTATTTAGTACTGGTCTTTGCGGAGCATAGTGGTTTGCTCACGCCCCCATTATGTTTTTCAGGTGATGGAGTCCAGCGTGTCGGGTGAGCGTACTTGGCTAGCGTGGTCATGAGACGAGGACATTATTACCCTCCATTTTATGTCCTATATTCATGAACCATTATTTATGTATGTTTATGTAATATGCATGATATTCCGTTACGCTTCCGCTAGACTATATGTGCGAGATTATCGGACTGTATGTATGTTTTCACTATCGCCGTAGTGGTTCGATGGGTTGTATGTTTTATTTATGTCCGAAATAGTAAGTTAAGTTAGTTTTAGTAGCATCCCGCAATTAAGTAAGTATTTTTGAAAATAAACTCGCACAACATTTCGAAAATAAAAGCGAAAAATTAAATCTGATTTCTAAAAGTCAAAGCTAGTCAAGGTAGGGTGTTATAACGGGTGTGCCCTGTTTGGTTCGCCTGTACCATACGGGTGATTTGCAGCGGAATAAAATTTTTAAAAACAAGTATTTATCACATAAATACTTAACCCGTAAATACATAAAGCGAATAAACAGATCGTCATCATTTAAAAACATGTATAGATACAAATTTTGATTTAAAGATAGTTTCGAAGTTACCTTTAACTTGAACTCCTTCAACTTTGACGATGATAGAGGAAATCAATTCCCGGTTTAGTAACGATTAATTCTTCTTGTTACTCACTTTAGGAATCCAATCGTCTTCCCTCTAATAGTATCCACCTTTTGAAATTCAATCTCGAGAACTAGTTTCTTCGCTAGTAAAAACTTCTCGATTTGTTCAATTAGTATCGGAATATTTATTTTAGAGGAGATTATAATTTTAATCTTTATTAAAATTTTCAAGAACTATTCTTGATATGGAAATAATTTTCAAAGTTCAAGAACACTTCTTGATTCACAACTCTTGTGATTTTTCTTTCTTAATTTTTCTTGTTAATACAAGTGTGTAATTTGTACATCACATATGTACATCTATTTATACTAAAACATTTAGATCACAAGATATCATATTGTATTTTTAAAATTATTATTTTATTCAAATTAGATGGCATCTAGATCTAAAATGATTTTAATAAAAAATATCATTAGATCCCATCTAATAATATTCTATTTATTATTTTAATCTTTAATAAAATTAAAGATTAAATATTATGATCAAAATATATTATTTCACATATTTATAAAATCTCCTCTTATTATAATCATATTATAATATGGATTTGAATTTTAAAATCTAATTTTAAAATCCAACTATTAATTTAGTAATTCCATTAATTACTTAATTAATATCCAAAATATAC
>BKCP01007159.1:81252-97466 GCA_008636005.1 Striga asiatica | reverse complement strand
GGGTTCGCCTGTACCATACGGGTGATTTGCAGCGGAATAAAATTTTTAAAAACAAGTATTTATCACATAAATACTTAACCCGTAAATACATAAAGCGAATAAACAGATCGTCATCATTTAAAAACATGTATAAATACAAATTTTGATTTAAAGATAGTTTCGAAGTTACCTTTAACTTGAACTCCTTCAACTTTGACGATGATAGAGGAAATCAATTCCCGGTTTAGTAACGATTAATTCTTCTTGTTACTCACTTTAGGAATCCAATCGTCTTCCCTCTAATAGTATCCACCTTTTGAAATTCAATCTCGAGAACTAGTTTCCTCGCTAGTAAAAACTTCTCGATTTGTTCAATTAGTATCGGAATATTTATTTTAGAGGAGATTATAATTTTAATCTTTATTAAAATTTTCAAGAACTATTCTTGATATGGAAATAATTTTCAAAGTTCAAGAACACTTCTTGTGTAGCGCCCCATTTGTTCCGGATTTAATTGAGGATTTTTATTATTATTTTATTTTATTTTATTCTGAAATTATTTATTCGAGCTCGATAATTCTATTTCGGTTATGTGCTCATAATTATTAATTGTATTAATTTTAATATCGAGTCGAATAGTATTATTATTTTATTAAACTGCCAGAGAGAAATAATTATTTGACGATGTATTTATTAGTGTGCACTAATAAATAGATATTATGTCGGTTCCGTGAATTTGAAGATTTACGAGTCGTCATATTTTATTTTCCCGAGCATTATGATTATTCGGAGTTTATGAAATTGAGCCCGATAAATCAGTAGTCGAAACCAGCCGATTCGTAAACCGTTGTTTACGAATTAATTGAGATTATTATTATTAATATTATTATTTTAAAAATAATGTATGTACTAAATAAATAATACACGATTGTTTATTTATTTTATCACGCGATTAAAACCAAATTCGAGAGCCGGATTGTTTTGACGAAACTGTATGGATCGGCCCGTGAGCCAAACCCGCACCGATATCGGCCCGTGGAGTTCATGATAATAAAGAAAAAAAGTCAAACTACATATATATTATATTATGTTAAAATATTACATCTTTTCTCTCAAATTGCATACACATTTTTGTATCTATATGTTCTTCACGTGAACTTCATTTTTCTTCCGATCTAAATCTGATCGATCCGAGAATCCCTCCTCTAGCATGTGTTTCCTTCTTCTTAAATCCGATCCCATCTCATCATCATGTTATTACCAACATCCTCCATCGGTGATCTCTGCCACCGCGCACCAACCCGCCGACGCCTCACCATAGCAGCGGCCATCCATCGCCGGCGCCACCTACGGTATTTCTCGACGGCGCCTTCCTTCCAGCAGACACGCGCAGCACATCTGATCGCTGCCACCATCTCCGACGAGCTCTCCCCTCTCCGAGCCTGCGACTTCCGGCGACGACCTCCTCGCGAAGTTCCTTCCCGCAGGTGTTCCAACATCCGACGTCGCTGCAATTTCCGGCGACTATTCTTCCCTTCGCCAGCACCTCCGTCGCGAAGGTCCCGCGCATCAGCAGCCGGCGACCACTTTCCCCGGTGAACTCTCGACGAGCACGACCAACCGGCGTAAACCAACGAGCTCTCCACGTCACCATTTCCGGCGAGCCCGTCTCAGTAAGCCACCTTTCGAGCAGCCCCGAAGTCACTCCCGGCGTGCACGAGCAGCCCCGACATCATTCACGGCGAGACGCGAGAAGCCGTCGAGCCGACGTACCGTTCGTCTCTCTTCGTTTCATTTTTCCGAGTCCCGTTCGGCCGAGCCGTCGTTCGGCCCGTTTTTCCTCCGTTAGCTCGTGAATTTTCGAGAGTGGGTAACTCTTTCAAACCCTCTTGTTATTCAGTTCGTGTTCGTATATTACATGATAGCTAAATATATTATTCGTTTTAACGATTATTTGTTGAAGTCGGATTTTGGTTAGAATTATTACCGGCTCGAATTTGTGGTTTCGTTTATCGTGTATGCTCGTGATCTTGTTAAACCGAATATCATGTTGTTGCTGTGTTGAACCTAAATGTGCTCGTTTATTTGCTGTCGAAAAAAAAAATATATATATATTGATCGTTGTCGAGTTTCGAACCATCCGTTTTTATTCGTTGGTATTTTATGTGAAAAATATGTTTTTCGCTGATCTGTTGTGCCGTGTTTTAAGCTATCTGAGACTGGTTATTTGAAAATGTAGTCTTCACATGAATTGTAGTATGTTCAGTTTTCTAAACCTGGGATTTGGAATTTCTCGATTCCGAGTTATATCTAATAAGTTGTGATTTTTACAAATATGTTGCGCGTCCAGTTTTCCTGCTACCCGGCAGCGTATCTGTAATTAATGTGTGACCTGTTTATCATCTTGTAATGTGCTCGTATGAACTTATACCCTTCATGAAAGTTATATATCTATTTCTTGCCTTTCAAATGAGATAGATTTCATGTCGATACGTGCTCTGGAACTCGAGTTGTGCTTGTATGAAGTTAGACGTGCATGATTTGGAACTTATTATTTTGGCAGACATCTGATATGGAATGTGAACTGATTTTACACTATTAAAATGATCTTAAATGCTTATATGTTCTAAATTAAAATTGTAGATGCATTTCTAAGGTTTATTTTGAGACTTGAACCATATCATTTGAAGGTCTGTAACTCAAGATAGAGGTTAAAAACTGAGGTGCTGTCCAGGTTCATTATACTTGTTTTGACAGATTTACTAAATCACATGTCTTGTGTTTAAACTCGTGGTTAATGTGATTATTTGTCAATATGATCTTCAGCAAAGTCGTAGACATTTGAATTATCTATCATGTGGTTTTTGAAATTCATTAAAAACATGACTGTAGCTCCGGTTATATAGAAATTACTGAAGCTTGGTCAAGTGTATTTTTCCAATTTTGGACTGTGACTCAAATTTTGATGTTTGTTGGATTAGCACCTGTTAAATGACCTCGTTTACTTTTAGTGTCTTCATAAGAATTGTAGATTCATTTCTTAGGATTCCAATGCAATTTGATTGATGTTCATACGAGTTGTGTGCTGAAAATTATGTCGATTTTAAAACCGATGTCGGGTTAACTTTTTCAAAACTCACGTGATATTTTATGAAATGTATCTTCCTTGATCTAATGCATGCTTGAATGCTTACGTGGACTTAGTTGAACTAAGTAAATTGTTGAATAGTCTTTGATAAGGCTATTTTAATAAATGTAGGTGTTTGACGAGTCGACCTCGCCGACTACTATTCTTGTGTGTTTGACTCGATCGCTACCAGGTGGGTTCATTTATGTTGAATCTACATTTATCGCACTTGTTATTTCGTATAAATGTTTGTCGCGATAGTTTCTGTATGCGTGAGAACCCTAGTCTAAGTATCCTGACGGTAGTGCCTTTGATGAATGCATAATCAGTGGAAGTCACCTGCCCGTTGTATCTGGGAGGTGGGCGCCCGAATCCGTGTAGAGCGGAGGGGTAATTCAACTTCACTGTCTCCTGGTAAGATCCTACGCCCGTTGCATCCGGGGTGGGAGTGCTTCCAGTTACATCCTCGCCGATGTCTGGTCGGGAGGTTTGTTGTATGTACATAGGAGGTTTGCGATAGGGCCTAATAGGGAATTAGATCTGGATTCTATGCATACATTATTTATGGTTGTGGATCTTTATGCGAAATATACTGTGCAGTAATGGTGAGTATGATGGTTGTACTCACCCCCATTTATTTTTTTGTCCTCTTGTTCCTCTTCCTATCTTTTAGGTTGAGCATGGTTGGCGGCGGCAGCGAGAGATGATTGAGTGGTGGTCGTTGGACTGTGTGTTACTTGCTTCCGTTTTTCTTTCTATTATCTTGATAGACCATTTGTTTAACTTTGAATATCTGTGCTTCCGCTTTATTTATTTCAAACATGTTGGAATATTTTATTATGCATGACTGGTTTGAAGTTTATGGATAACTTGAAATTTTATTTTGAATTGTTGGATTTTATCTGTGTAAATGTTTATTTGTCTTAGTAGTTTATGTAGCGCCCGTTGAACGTTAAAGTTTTAAATTGGGATTTTGCGAAAAATAAACTCTGATTTTTATAAATAAATTCGGTAAATTCTGTAAAATAAAACGGGGCGTTACAGTATGGTATCAGAGCTAGTCTGCGTTTCTGTAGACTATCTCTTATGTTGGTGTGTTTAGTGACCCTTCGACCACTCGCTTTCGTCTCGCCGCGCCAACTCGAGGTATGAGTTTTGGTTGTTTTATTTATTATGGGGCTTAGGACTATCCACCTTTGTTATAATTTGAATTCTAGTGTTTGGTGATGACCCTAGAAATTTTCTCTCTATGAGTTTCGAGTTAGCACATTGTGTGAGCTATCTCGTCGATAGATGAGATTTGCGTTTATGCACCATAATTTTCTGGTGACCAACGTCAGGATGCCTCATCGAGATTAGACAACCGAGAGGTCCCAAATGTGCGGGATCCTTCGAATATCTTGGGCAGTTGACAATTGGACCAGAAGAGGCATGGTGGAATCCAATCATTGGAGTGTGAGGATTGGAACTTAGTGCTTCGGATGTGTTGTCATTCGAAGCCAAGAGTTTTAATGGTCGATTAAGTATTGTTAACGTGATTCTCGAAGATGGCAAAATCTCGAGGAAAGCGATGGCTACTTTTATTGCATGGATTATGAACGTTGACCGCCAAGGTTGGCAGTTTGACGGAATAAATCCGTAAACTCAAGTGGATCTAGCGTACTGTATATGCAGAGTCCTAATTCGACTATTCCGTTATAGTTCGCTATGTTGACTACTGGCATTGAGGTCAGAAGAGGATCGTGTCGTTTCATCTCAAGTACGAATGAAGGAAATTGGCGATCTACTCCAGATAGGATCAACGGTGGACGAATGTGGTTGAACCCTCACGGGGATGAACTCTTCTGCTCGACATTTGGTCAATACAGAGGTAGAATTCCGTGTATATGCTCTCGCTTAGGACGAGGATAAACTGAGAAAGAGTGGACAACTGACCGAAAAATCGAGATCGTGTGATGTCTATTAATCTTTTCATTATCCGTGATGTATCTTTCAACTGTTGTGCAATTCCTGTATTTGATACTTGGAACTAACCTTGTTTAGAGACTTTGTGTACGAAGAAGGATAAGCATATTTGTTTTCTGCTAAACCTTATTTGTCACAAGGTTTGTGACTTTTGTTTGACTCCGAGTCCGTGCACTCGAGAAAGCAAAGGTCGATGCAAGCCACTATGGTATCTTGGCCTGGAGACCAGCGACGGTCATTTATCTTGTTGTGATTAAATCGTATGACGCATCAAAAACAGTTTTCTCCGATCGGGAGTCGTCGACTAATTCAAGGAACGTATCTTACCTTAAAGGATTATGAAGGATCTTTTAAGGTGGGTAGTCGAGCCTGGAGCATGTGCATTGTGAAGCGTAGAGCCGCTTGTATTCTCGAACTTGCGTTGTGTTGTAAACTTTGACGAGGTTCCGTTCTTTTGTTTCTTTTGATCATCGGGAGAAATCTTGTACTTCCTTGGACTTTTGCAAAACCTTTGAAAACCCTTGTCTTTGTTTTCTTGTTCGCTTGGAGTTTCGAGATCAAGTTTTACGACCTAATATACCCATTTAAGACGAGTGTTTCCAACATTCTACTTGTCTTATATCTTTCTTTTAGTTGGGTTTGGATATTCCATTCATCCGAACCAATTAATTTTTATCATTATCGAGGACGAATTGGACCATTCCCGAGGCGTACCAATCATCTGGGTGCATCTAGGCATAGTCCAGAGGATCAACAAAGAAGGCCACCAGACGAGCAAGGCGAGTTGCAACCAACATGAAAACTGGAGGAGTCAATCTGTTTCATGGCAGAGAATGCTGCACACCGACAACCGTAAACCTAACCGATGAAAGATGATCCACCACTATCGCGAGGTGAAGACCTGTTCAATCAACTGAGGGCAACTGCAAAATCATTGAAAACTGATTCAAGGCCGATGTACCGTCAGCCGAAGATCGTGTAGTGGACGTATCAAAATGGACTCTAGAACCCGACGAGAATATCTGCAGTCGAATAGTGATTCTTTTCGTGCTAATGGCGACTGCGACGAAATGTCTGGTTGTAATTTTGCAGCGACGACATAGTCTATCTCTAAGAACGCCGAGACGTAGCGGAAATACCCGAAGACATGATCGAGGTCTTTTCGATGAAAGAAACCTCTCGCCTAAACCTCAAGGTGTGAACTTTGGGCAATGCAGATGAGTGGAACTCGCTCAGGACTGCTGGCACGATTAGCTACCAGAGGAAGATCTGGCGTGATGACCGGTGCTGTTTATCGGAAGAGCCAAAATGAGCTAACTAGTTGGTGTCTCAGAGGGAGCCGCTGACCTAGTACCATTCTCGACTGGAGAACCGCATTCGATTTCTTTTGAGGATTTTTGCCTATCTCTAGCATTCGATCTGTCTGCGTGTTAGAGTGTGTTGTTGGAATAAGGTAGTGAACTTGGAACTCGGTTCTATGCCCTGTTATTTTTGAGAGGTTGAAACTTTTGAATTCGTGAAAAACCAAAAAGCTTGTTTGGAATGAACTCCATTTGTACACATTTTGTGGAAAACCCTTCTCTTGCTATTGTCTTAGCCTATGTGAAATCCAAAGTAAGAAAATTTTTTGTATTAAGATAAACCATGGATTAAATTTTCTTGTCAAAACCTTAAACCGAAAGCCGACCCTGACTGAGCATTGCCACGAAGTGGTGGTCAAGCATGTATGCCCGTGCTGATAGACGATAGGCTTGCGCGCGGCCGATCGTTGACTCACACGCAAGCTGCAGCTGCCATCACCGGACACACGGAACTCCCACGCCAGCGTGATCGGCCAAACCTTGACCTTGCAGCTGGTCTCTAAACAGGTGCACGTAAGCGTCCTGGCGCCCCGCATATGCAGCGCCTGCGAGCGTGTCGCCTCTAGGAGGACAGTGCATAAAAAAAAAAAATAAACCGTCCATTTTATTTTCCTTTTAGACGGTTTAACCACCGAGAGTTCCAAGTTCCACCGAACCGCGTTTGCATCCTTGATCAATGGTTTTGATAAGGAAGCATAATCAATAGGTTTCCTATGCATCTGCGAGGATCTCTCGAGATGGCGAGATAGGGAGCTTGTGTTGCCAGCAAACGGAGCCATGAGGGGCTACGTTTGTGTCGTAGAATCGTGTATTGTAAGTATGAGTATAGCCGGGCTATACTGCATGCATGGTTGCACAGTTTCCGTGACAATCACTTCGGCAAGAAGTCACATGTGTGTCGAGATTGTGGGTAAGTTTTCGGTGTGAACCGGGCACCATGCTGAAACTTAACTCCACGTGTCGACCACGATTATTTGACCAATGATCTCACGGTCAAGGCACTATGATACCTGTTGAGGTCGTATGTGCATGTTGTGTGTTGCGTTTTGTGATGTCTCACCTTGGGTGGGTCGTTTTGTGGTTGTGTATTGAGCGAGTATCTGGGCGATACCATTCGAATTTTCCCTTTTCGTATGGCTAGAGGTGTGGTATACCTTGGCTTAGGGTAAGCGAGGATCCGCTGTTGTGAGCGGTTAATCCTTTGAGATCCTTGCTCAAGTCGGTGACTCGGCTTATCGGCTAGCCTTACCACCGGATTTGTCAGGGGTGCATGATGTGCTTTATGTCTCGATGTGCGTAGATATATTCATGACCCGGACCATGGGGTGAACTTCGGAGTACTGCGGGTCGAGCGAGACCTTACCTATGAGGAAGTATCGGTGGCCAGTTGGGACCGGGGTGTCCATCGGCTGAGGAACCGGGCAGTAAGCTTTGGGAAGGTGCTGTGGAGCCGACATGACGAGTCCGAGACGACTTGAGGGAATGAGGGTGAAATTAGGAGGAGATCTCCCTACCTTCTCGTTTTGGAGACCTTTGTATCCTTTTAGATCGTTAGTTTTCTTTTGTCTTCGAATTCCGAGGTCGGAATTCCTTTTAAGGTGGGTAGATTGTAGTGCCCCATTTGTTCTGGATTTAATTGAGGATTTTTATTTTTATTATTATTTTATTTTATTCTGAAATTATTTATTCGAGCTCGATAATTCTATTTCGGTTATGTGCTCATAATTATTAATTGTATTAATTTTAATATCGAGTCGAATAGTATTATTATTTTATTAAACTGCCAGAGAGAAATAATTATTTGACGATGTATTTATTAGTGTGCACTAATAAATAGATATTATGTCGGTTCCGTGAATTTGAAGATTTACGAGTCGTCATATTTTATTTTCCCGAGCATTATGATTATTCGGAGTTTATGAAATTGAGCCCGATAAATCAGTAGTCGAAACCAGCCGATTCGTAAACCGTTGTTTACGAATTAATTGAGATTATTATTATTAATATTATTATTTTAAAAATAATGTATGTACTAAATAAATAATACACGATTGTTTATTTATTTTATCACGCGATTAAAACCAAATTCGAGAGCCGGATTGTTTTGACGAAACTGTATGGATCGGCCCGTGAGCCAAACCCGCACCGATATCGGCCCGTGGAGTTCATGATAATAAAGAAAAAAAGTCAAACTACATATATATTATATTATGTTAAAATATTACATCTTTTCTCTCAAATTGCATACACATTTTGTATCTATATGTTCTTCACGTGAACTTCATTTTTCTTCCGATCTAAATCTGATCGATCCGAGAATCCCTCCTCTAGCATGTGTTTCCTTCTTCTTAAATCCGATCCCATCTCATCATCATGTTATTACCAACATCCTCCATCGGTGATCTCTGCCACCGCGCACCAACCCGCCGACGCCTCACCATAGCAGCGGCCATCCATCGCCGGCGCCACCTACGGTATTTCTCGACGGCGCCTTCCTTCCAGCAGACACGCGCAGCACATCTGATCGCTGCCACCATCTCCGACGAGCTCTCCCCTCTCCGAGCCTGCGACTTCCGGCGACGACCTCCTCGCGAAGTTCCTTCCCGCAGGTGTTCCAACATCCGACGTCGCTGCAATTTCCGGCGACTATTCTTCCCTTCGCCAGCACCTCCGTCGCGAAGGTCCCGCGCATCAGCAGCCGGCGACCACTTTCCCCGGTGAACTCTCGACGAGCACGACCAACCGGCGTAAACCAACGAGCTCTCCACGTCACCATTTCCGGCGAGCCCGTCTCAGTAAGCCACCTTTCGAGCAGCCCCGACGTCACTCCCGGCGTGCACGAGCAGCCCCGACGTCATTCACGGCGAGACGCGAGAAGCCGTCGAGCCGACGTACCGTTCGTCTCTCTTCGTTTCATTTTTCCGAGTCCCGTTCGGCCGAGCCGTCGTTCGGCCCGTTTTTCCTCCGTTAGCTCGTGAATTTTCGAGAGTGGGTAACTCTTTCAAACCCTCTTGTTATTCAGTTCGTGTTCGTATATTACATGATAGCTAAATATATTATTCGTTTTAACGATTATTTGTTGAAGTCGGATTTTGGTTAGAATTATTACCGGCTCGAATTTGTGGTTTCGTTTATCGTGTATGCTCGTGATCTTGTTAAACCAAATATCATGTTGTTGCTGTGTTGAACCTAAATGTGCTCGTTTATTTGCTGTCGAAAAAAAAAAAATATATATATTGATCGTTGTCGAGTTTCGAACCATCCGTTTTTATTCGTTGGTATTTTATGTGAAAAATATGTTTTTCGCTGATCTGTTGTGCCGTGTTTTAAGCTATCTGAGACTGGTTATTTGAAAATGTAGTCTTCACATGAATTGTAGTATGTTCAGTTTTCTAAACCTGGGATTTGGAATTTCTCGATTCCGAGTTATATCGAATAAGTTGTGATTTTTACAAATATGTTGCGCGTCCAGTTTTCCTGCTACCCGGCAGCGTATCTGTAATTAATGTGTGACCTGTTTATCATGTTGTAATGTGCTCGTATGAACTTATACCCTTCATGAAAGTTATAGATCTATTTCTTGCCTTTCAAATGAGATAGATTTCATGTCGATACGTGCTCTGGAACTCGAGTTGTGCTTGTATGAAGTTAGACGTGCATGATTTGGAACTTATTATTTTGGCAGACATCTGATATGGAATGTGAACTGATTTTACCCTATAAAAATGATCTTAAATGCTTATGTGTTCTAAATAAAAATTGTAGATGCATTTCTAAGGTTTATTTTGAGACTTGAACCATATCATTTGAAGGTCTGTAACTCAAGATAGAGGTTAAAAACTGAGGTGCTGTCCAGGTTCATTATACTTGTTTTGACAGATTTACTAAATCACATGTCTTGTGTTTAAACTCGTGGTTAATGTGATTATTTGCCAATATGATCTTCAGCAAAGTCGTAGACATTTGAATTATCTATCATGTGGTTTTTGAAATTCATTAAAAACATGACTGTAGCTCCGGTTATATAGAAATTACTGAAGCTTGGTCAAGTGTATTTTTCCAATTTTGGACTGTGACTCAAATTTTGATGTTTGTTGGATTAGCACCTGTTAAATGACCTCGTTTACTTTTAGTGTCTTCATAAGAATTGTAGATTCATTTCTTAGGATTCCAATGCAATTTGATTGATGTTCATACGAGTTGTGTGCTTAAAATTATGTCGATTTTAAAACCGCTGTCGGGTTAACTTTTTCAAAACTTACGTGATATTTTATGAAATGTATCTTCCTTGATCTAATGCATGCTTGAATGCTTACGTGGACTTAGTTGAACTAAGTAAATTGTTGAATAGTCTTTGATAAGGCTATTTTAATAAATGTAGGTGTTTGACGAGTCGACCTCGCCGACTACTATTCTTGTGTGTTTGACTCGATCGCTACCAGGTGGGTTCATTTATGTTGAATCTACATTTATCGCACTTGTTATTTCGTATAAATGTTTGTCGCGATAGTTTCTGTATACGTGAGAACACTAGTCTAAGTATCCTGACGGTAGTGCCTTTGATGAATGCATAATCAGTGGAAGTCACCTGCCCGTTGTATCCGGGAGGTGGGCGCCCGAATCCGTGTAGAGCGGAGGGGTAATTCAACTTCACTGTCTCCTGGTAAGATCCTACGCCCGTTGCATCCGGGGTGGGAGTGCTTCCAGTTACATCCTCGCCGATGTCTGGTCGGGAGGTTTGTTGTATGTACATAGGAGGTTTGCGATAGGGCCTAATAGGGAATTAGATCTGGATTCTATGCATACATTATTTATGGTTGTGGATCTTTATGCGAAATATACTGTGCAGTAATGGTGAGTATGATGGTTGTACTCACCCCCATTTATTTTTTTGTCCTCTTGTTCCTCTTCCTATCTTTTAGGTTGAGCATGGTTGGCGGCGGCAGCGAGAGATGATTGAGTGGTGGTCGTTGGACTGTGTGTTACTTGCTTCCGTTTTTCTTTCTATTATCTTGATAGACCATTTGTTTAACTTTGAATATCTGTGCTTCCGCTTTATTTATTTCAAACATGTTGGAATATTTTATTATGCATGACTGGTTTGAAGTTTATGGATAACTTGAAATTTTATTTTGAATTGTTGGATTTTATCTGTGTAAATGTTTATTTGTCTTAGTAGTTTATGTAGCGCCCGTTGAACGTTAAAGTTTTAAATTGGGATTTTGCGAAAAATAAACTCTGATTTTTATAAATAAATTCGGTAAATTCTGTAAAATAAAACGGGGCGTTACATCTTGATTCACAACTCTTGTGATTTTTTTTTCTTAATTTTTCTTGTTAATACAAGTGTGTAATTTGTACATCACATATGTACATCTATTTATACTAAAACATTTAGATCACAAGATATCATATTGTATTTTTAAAATCATTATTTTATTCAAATTAGATGGCATCTAGATCTAAAATGATTTTAATAAAAAATATCATTAGATCCCATCTAATAATATTCTATTTATTATTTTAATCTTTAATAAAATTAAAGATTAAATATTATGATCAAAATATATTATTTCACATATTTATAAAATCTCCTCTTATTATAATCATATTATAATATGGATTTGAATTTTAAAATCTAATTTTAAAATCCAACTATTAATTTAGTAATTCCATTAATTACTTAATTAATATCCAAAATATATTTAATAAATCAGATTGATTAATTTAATATATTTCTTTAATTGATATCTAATCAAAATTAGAATTAATTAAATAATCAAATTATTTAATTAATACTTATCAATTAATTCTAACTCTTTAGAAATACTAATTTCAAATGATCTAAATTCAAAATTGGGTGTGACCTTTTAGGTTCACTATTAATACTAGTAGTGGGTTTACAACCTTTTGTAATTTGAATTAATCTTATTAATTCTTATTCATGAAATTAACTCCTTAATTTCAAGAACCCACATATCATGGGAACATCTAGCAAGTAGCATGAATCTAGTATTAAGTGAATAGTGAGTAAACCTTTTCGATTACAAGTCCATACATGTAAAATCCTTTCGACATCCAATTTCCCAATTAAATCTTGGGTATGATTTTATAAGTCGAAACCCAAATTGATTTAATAACTATGATTCCATTTCAAGTTTAGTAATTCGTTTATGAATCTCTATTCATCCCGCCTTGGCCAAGGACTTTGAATTACTAACTATGAAACACATAGAAAATTCACTTATCTTTATAAGTGTCGAATTCTTTGTTGGCCACTGACAAACTTCCATACATATTAATATAATACCCAAAATATCCCTTTATACGATTGTGCTAGCAATCAAAAGGATAAATCAAAGTAAAATATAATATGTACAAAGTTACCATCGTGCCTCAAGTCTAAGGATTAATCATGTACTATTGTAACATGAAAATTCTTATTCGACAGAAATGATCATTAAGAATTTTCATACGGTCATATTCAGTGAACTTGTTCTCTAACAAGCACCCACATATATGTATTTGCGTCCCACGCTAATGTTGATGGAATGCAACATTCTTGTCCAACAAGTATACATCATATGTGCAAGTCTTTTCCGGATTTATTCAATATCCCATCTCGAAACATCCAATGACTTGGAACTGTATTTAAGATCACAGCTTTCAAAGTATGTTCCATGATCACCATCTCTATGCGCAACCATACCTTATAGCTATATGTGATCTACGGATTTTATCTTAAGTGCAAATATAGGATAAATGCTTACTCTTAAAATAAAGTAATGCCTTTTAATTAATATAATTCCAATAGATTGTATTTACAAATAGAATACGTCCAATCTGATTGGAACGTCGGGTATCCTACTCTAACAATCTCCCACTTGCCCTAGTTCCAATCACTCATGTATCTTAGACCCATCTTCTCAAGATGTCCTTCGAACACTTTCTGTGATAAGGGCTTAGTTAAGGGATCTGCTATATTTTCTGCTGAGTCGACTCGCTCCATTACGATGTCACCTCTACCAATGATTTCTCTAATCAAATGGTATCGTGTCATAATGTGTTTGGATCTTTGATGAGATCTTGGCTCTTTTGCTTGTGCAATAGCCCCATTGTTATCACAATAAATCATTATTGGATCAACAACAGATGGTACTACACCCAACCCTTGGATGAAGTTCCTTATCCAAACAGCTTCTTTTGCAGCATCAGATGCAGCAATATATTCAGCCTCTGTCGTAGAGTCAGCAATCGTTTCTTGTTTGGAACTTTTCCAACTCACTGCTGCTACATTCAGAGTGAATAAGTATCCAGACATGGATTTATAGTCGTCTTTATCGGACTGAAAACCAGAATCAGTAAAGCCTTCTAGTTTCAGTTCTCCATTGCCGTATACCATAAAGATATCCTTAGTCCTTCGTAAGTACTTAAGAATCATCTTAACGGCTTTCCAGTGTTCTTCACCTGGATTAGACTGATATCTGCTCGTTACACTAAGTGCATGAGCCACATCAGGTCTTGTACATAACATTGCATACATAATGCTACCAATAGCTGATGCATAAGGTATATGACTCATCCGTTCTCTTTCTTCAGGTGTCTTTGGAGACATCGTCTTAGAAAGAGAAATCCCATGACTCATTGGAATATATCCTCGTTTGGATTCTTCCATGCTAAACCGTTGTAGCACCTTATTTATGTACGTCGACTGGGATAGTCCGATCATCCGTTTAAATCTATCCCTATAGATTTTTATCCCTAGGATAAAGGATGCTTCTCCCAAGTCTTTCATGGAAAACTGTTTTGACAACCATGTCCTAGTTGACTGCAACATCCCTACATCATTCCCAATGAGTAGGATGTCATCAACATATAGAACAACAAATGTAACTGCACTCCCACTAACCTTCTTATAAACACATGGTTCATCCGGATTCTTATGAAAATCAAACGTTTTGATCGTTTCATCAAACCGAATATTCCAACTCCTCGAAGCTTGTTTAAGTCCATAAATAGACCTTTGAAGTTTACAAACCATTTGTTCACTCCCATTGGATATGAAACCTTGCGGTTGTTTCATATAAATGTCTTCCTTAATGTTTCCATTAAGAAAAGCAGTTTTCACATCCATTTGCCATATCTCGTAATCATAATACGCAGCTATGGCTAGCAATATCCGAATAGATTTAAGCATTGCTACTGGTGAAAAAATTTCCTCATAATCAACTCCTTGTTTTTGAGTATAACCTTTAGCAACCAGTCTTGCTTTAAAAGTATTTACTTCTCCATCTACACCGCGTTTTCGTTTGTAAACCCATTTACAACCTATAGGTACAATATCTTGTGGTGGATCAACCAAGGTCCATACCTTGTTTGAATACATGGAGTCTATCTCGGATTGCATAGCTTCTTGCCATTTATCTGAGTCAATGTCCGACATTGCCTCATCATAGCTTATTGGATCATTATCCAAAAGAAGTCTTTCTTCATTGTTCTCTAACAATAGGTATAGCCTCTCAGGCGCCCTAGAAACCCTTTCGGATCTCCGAAGAGGTTGTGTTTCAGATGGTCCAGTCTCTACTGGTATGTTATTTGTGGTACTTTGTGGAATTTCTTGTGGTTCTTCATTAAGTTCTATGACTCCACTATTCTTTGAGAGAAACTCTTCTTCCAAGAATACAGCATTCCTCGAAACAAACACCTTTTGTTCAGAGGGGTCATAGAAATAGTATCCAATAGACTCTTTTGGATACCCCACAAATTTACATAAGATGGATCTCATATCCAACTTATCTCTCACTTGCTGCTTCACGTAAGCAGCACAACCCCATACTTTCATATATTTGTATGAAGGTGTTTTTCCACACCACATCTCATAAGGTGTGCTGGGTACAGCTTTACTCGGCACTCTATTCAAAATATGTGCTGCTGTTCTAAGGCATAGCCCCAGAATGAAAGAGGTAAACTAGTGGAACTCATCATCGATCGAACCATGTCCATCAATGTTCGATTCCTCCTTTCTGAAACCCCATTGAGTTGTGGAGTTCCAGGAGGTGTCCACTGTGAAATAATCTCATTATCTCGTAAATAATCAAGAAACGCATTGGTCAAATATTCACCTCCTCGATCCGATCGAAGAACTTTAATACTAAGACCAATTTGTTTCTCCACTTCACTTCTGAATTCTTTGAACTTTTCAAATACTTCAGATTTGTACCTTAATAGGTATACATAACCATACCTTGAATAATCATCAGTAAAAGTTATGAAGTAGTGGTAGTTCCCCTTGGCACTAACATTTAGTGGTCCACAAACATCTGTATGGATCAAATCCAACAGACCTTTAGCTCGCTCCACTTGTCCAACAAATGGTGATTTTGTCATTTTACCTTTAAGACATGATTCACATGTAGGCAACCTTTCCTCTCCACTAAGGTCGAGTTTTGGTCCCAATTTGTGAATCTTCTTTTCAGATATATGACCTAATCTAGCATGCCAAATTGTGAATGAACTATGATTATCTAATTTTCTTTTATTTTGTTGAATGGTTAAGATGGGACTTTGTGGTGTAATGGGATATAAACCATTTGTCAAATTTCCGGAATATATAAAAGTTGTATCTTTGAAAATGGAACATCTTCCATTCTCAATTACGAACTTAAAACCTTCTTTATCCATTACTGGAATAGAAATTATGTTTCTTATAACATCCGGAACATACAAACAATTTGTAAGACAAATTTTACACCATTATTTAAAGCTAGATAAACAGTCCCAAT
>BKCP01007159.1:0-56702 GCA_008636005.1 Striga asiatica | reverse complement strand
GGTCATATTCAGTGAACTTGTTCTCTAACAAGCACCCACATATATGTATTTGCGTCCCACGCTAATGTTGATGGAATGCAACATTCTTGTCCAACAAGTATACATCATATGTGCAAGTCTTTTCCGGATTTATTCAATATCCCATCTCGAAACATCCAATGACTTGGAACTGTATTTAAGATCACAGCTTTCAAAGTATGTTCCATGATCACCATCTCTATGCGCAACCATACCTTATAGCTATATGTGATCTACGGATTTTATCTTAAGTGCAAATATAGGATAAATGCTTACTCTTAAAATAAAGTAATGCCTTTTAATTAATATAATTCCAATAGATTGTATTTACAAATAGAATACGTCCAATCTGATTGGAACGTCGGGTATCCTACTCTAACATGCCCTCGACCATGCGCGTACTCATCATATCACTTAAAGCCTCTTGCCTAGCTACCCTAGACTAATGTCTGCTGCAGTGTCCATAGACCGAACAGATTCTTGAGATTGAGCAGTATGTCTGCTGCAGTGTCCATAGACTGATGCCGATGTTGAAGAACATTTGACATATAAGCCAGAATGTAACACATCGCCATCTCATCAGCCTTCTTCCACCGAGCATACTCCTCTTTCTCCTGCTCAGGAGCATCAGCCGCCGGCACTGCCGGGCATGCCTCATTGATCACAAACTTATAACCCTCAGTAGTCAACACTATGTCTAAGTTCTTCTTCCAATCAATGTAATTAGGACCAATAAGCTGATTTTCTTTTAGAATGACAGATAATGGATTGAACGACATGATGAATATCCTGAGAATCATGCAAATAATTTTACAGATTAAACACTTTTGAATTTAACTGCTAATATTGATATCCTCAAGACAATATTAACTTAAATTCACCGACATCTCAAAACACCATGAGTAATGCGTGATACGAGGGTAACCCTACAAAGCTCAACATTCGCCAAAGAAGGGCTTTTCAAGAACCCATTAATTTCCATAAGTCAAAACCAAATTCATGACGAACGAAATTAATAGTCGGTTTCCATTTGGCCATGCAATATAATTCAGGGACCCCGAGGGGGGTTAATAAATTTAATCGCTTTCTAAGTGAATCCCATTTCTCGGTCCTAAGGTCGTCAAATTCGATTATACGTCATCCGAGGGGAAGCCCGTACGCTCTCATAAGATTTTCTCTAACCGTCTAGTTAGAAATTTGTCCTGGTAATTTTCTACAATTAATTTTAGCAATATCACCCGAGTGGAATCCCATTACCGCAGCTTAATTGATTTACCCGCAAACTAGAAATGGAGGCCTTAGGAATTTTACAATTAACTTTAATTTAAAATCCCCTTCAAACTTAGTACAATTTTATGAGGATTTTTAACTACTTATGCAATTCTAAATTAATCTATATTAATGCAATAATTAATTAACATGCAAATAATTTATGCAATTCAAAATTAATCTATGTCAATGTAATAATTAATTATCATGTACAATAATTCATGCAGTTCTAAATTAATCTATGCGAGTGCACTAATTACTTACATGCATGTTTTATTGATACAATTCAAAATTAATCCTATGCATTACATAATTAATTAACATGCATAATTATTCATGCAGTACTAAACTAATCTCATGCAAGAACATAATTAATTCACATGCATAAATAATAATTAATGGCACAATGAATTTAAATAAATAAATATAAATCAACTATTATGGCCATCAAATAATGAGTCTCCTTAAACAAGGAAACTGTGACAATTATTTCCCTGTTCAACTGGAACTCCTTTAGCAGTAAAATCCTGGTTGATATTATACTGCTTGGTCGACAAGAAAATCGGCCCACCACCAGCCGCCGCCAGTTCGCCGGAAAAAAAATGTCGTGCCCTTTTTTTTTTATTCTTCGAGGCTCGTTGATCTTTTGTGATCTCCCGATCATCAACACACGATCACAACACGAAAAATATAATTTACAAAATTACATAATTCGATCCTAGATCCAACGAATGGATGTACATGTTTTTTAAACAAATAATTAAACATATCCGGTCAACTCCCGAGCGAATAATTATTACAAACATTCATCCATGAATTTCTCGACATGTCCGAGGCTTTAAAAACAAATTTAAAACCATACATCACATTCAACAACATTCATCAAACACATAGTCGGCCATAATAGTGGATTAATTATTTTTCTGCAAAATCGAGTTATGCAAATATAATCCAATATATGGTTACGTTTGAACACATCTTGTCAAATAAAGCCGTAAAAATTCGAACTTTGTACAAAATGAATTATCCAAGTTCTCTGACACTACTTGTTGGGATCTGTGAGGATCTCGTTATGTACAAATCACGAATTCAATAGCAAACGTAAACCTATGCGCAATGGATCTAAAGGTTTGACATAGAGAACTTACGGCTTAAAATTTTTGGCGATTTGTCTGATCTTCCGGATGGCCGTACACAGCACATGAACAGATAGATCTCACGTACGGATAAACCGGGGTCACGTGCGATCAAGATCGGGTCGTATGGGGCTGTCCCCGGTCGGTCGCGGCACTCGGGTGACCGTCGGTTTGCGTGTATCCCTTCGCTGGTTCGCATGTCTCGCCGGTTCGGTCGGATCGCGGGGTCGCCGGCTGGTCGCAGCTTCACGGCGGCTCCTCTCGGCGGCGATCGGCTGGTCGGCGGTCCTTAGGTCTCGGGCTCGTGGATCGTCAACTGCTGTAGAAGATCACCGGGTCTCGATTACTTATGGATCTTCTACTGTATTACTCAAATACCCTTCTTCAACTTGTACCGGTGGAGCAACAAAAAGAAGATAAAGCTCGAATGAGAACTGAGAGAGAGATTATGAGGGGCGGCCGATTTCACGTGAATGTGGAATTGTGTTCTCTTCTCATGAACTTAATGATGTATATATAGAGCTACAATAGGGACCCTTAGGAGAGGAGGAATAGGGCTCCTTAATTAATTAGACTAACTGTGGGCCAAGCCCACTCGTCTAATTAATTAAATAAGATTAATGGGCCACAACATTATGATATTGCACTCTATTTTCCTAGCCCAAATTACATTTGAGACTCCAATAATAATTACTCGATTTACCTCCCCACGTTTAAGATATAATGTCCATTAATTAATTCGATTACTGACAATAAAGAATTAATTAATTAATTATTATTTTACCAAAACTAGCGCTCGTTCATCACATTCTTATTATGCCGGAATTTAATCCACCTGCAGGGTTTAGCATAACAATCCTTCATGAACTCACTCCGGGGACATCATCAAACTAACGCACATGGTGGCCGTAAATATCCTAACAGCACATTCTATATATAGCAATATTACCCAAAACAGTAAGAATATTGATCCAGCGAACTGAACATCACCCAAGTGAATCAAAGTAATATATACTATATATATCTGCCTGTTTAATATTTTACGGGTTAAGAGATCGCAGTAATTAACCGAGGCCTAGTTCATTTACGACGATCAGTATAAAATGAACTTCTCCTCTCTAGGATCCTGTTCAATACATAAATGTACTAGTGCAACTAATCAGTCAAGACAAACTGTACAGTTGACACTACAACTGTAATATCCCTTTCAGTAATTAATAAAAGTAATTATTCAAAGTATGAACTAATTACTTTTATTAATGCTCGTTCCTAGTTTCAAGCCAGTTATTAAGTTATTCAGTTAAAAATTCAACTTTAAGTCAAAAGTATTCTCGGTTCAATATTATTCAATAATCGAGCCAGTTCAGTAATTAATTAATTCTGGTCTGTTTATTTTATAAATGGATTTATAAGACGGGATTAATTAATATAAACTGACGAATAATCGAAATTGAGTATATTTTGATTAATCGTTTAAGATAAGTAGTGAACTTAAACCAAGTATGTTCGGTCTTGAGTTGAATTTAATTAAGAAATAGCCGAACCTTAGTACTAAATACTTAGAATTTTTCTAAGTGTTTAAGTCATCAAGATAAGATCATAATATTGAGTTTTAGCATAAGTTGATACAAGTTAAGTCTTGAAGTAAGGTTAAGTATCCATGAACATTTAAGTGATAAATGTTCAAAGAAGTGAGAAATTTATTTAGACATTATAGTCTATTTAAATTATTTTAATAGAAATCGAAATTTTTAGAACTTTCGGTTTTACGGTAATCGTTCGGTTTAAGTCCGAATGTGGTTCCGTAAATGTAGAATATTTCAAGATAATTATATTAGATCCTAAGAAGCAATATGTTCATTAAATTGAAGAAAAAATGTGAGTAAAGAATTTAAATTTTAGAATTTTTAGTTTTACGGTAAACGTTCGTTTTAAGTCCGAATTGAGTTCCGTAAATTGTATTATTCTCGGTTTATTAGCATGATCCAAGACCATATATGAGCATTACTTTTCAGTAAAAGAGTTTTAAAAATCAGCCATTTTGAAAGAAAATGCATAAGTAATAGAAAAAAAAAATTATTATTTTTATTATTTTGTTCCAAAGATTTTTATGTGATGAATGGTGACATTTTTTCAATAATATATGGAATCAATTACATCACATTAAGCACGAAATTTTTGTAATCAATTGGTGAGAATGAGATGAGAAAATCACAACAAAGTTTTGCTAAGTCTTTAAGTTAGCATTTTTTTTCAACAATTGATGAGAATTTTATTAAACTTGGTGGAATAAGTTTTATCTACCAAAAAGCTCACTCATGGCTATAACTAAAGGCCATTTTTTATGATTAATTATGTTTGGATAAGAATACAAGTTAATTATAAAAGAGTTTATGATTAATTAAGTTTATAAATTTAAATTGTTTATTTTGTTCATTTCTTCACTCCATTATGATGATTTGCCAATTTGTGCCTATAAATAGAGACCTAAAAATCAGAGTTCTAACACCAAAGTTAAGTACCAAAAGTTATATAAGAGTGTAAGAGAGAATGAGTAGTAGAAAATTTGGAGAAGTGAAGAATTTAGAAGTGAAGAAATAAGTTATGATTATAGCAAGAAGGAGGTAATTTACTTATCTTAAAGTTACATGCTTAAGTTCATGTTTTGATAATGAGTTTACATGTTTAGTAGATGATATTAAGTATTTAATAATGTTTTTATATGACTTAGATATTAAAGTTTTATATGAATATAAGCATGCTAGAAAATAAGTTATTTTCAGCTCATATATATGTCATATGTGTTCAGTTATGATGAGATTTTTAAATAGCTATAAAACATCTGGAAATCTATGCTTCCTATGGTTAATTCTTGTGTAAAAAAGGAGTACATAGGATCAAGAATCAAGTCATTTAGTTTAGTATAACTCAAGATATGAATTTTTAAAGTTTATCATGCAAGCTGAATTTGATGTACTTGTTTCCAGCAGCAACTTTAAACTTGAATAAGTCGAGATATATGCATGATAAAATTATGAAATTTTTATGACATGTCTAAATATAAGTTAAGATTATGACTGTTAAGTTTCATAATTTAAAGATGAGAAATGAATAAGTTATGAATATAAGAAAGCATATATGTAAAGATAAGTATATATGCAAGAGTATTCATGAAATGTTTAAGTTGTTAAAATGAGATGATCATGAATAATTCTCATATAAGTGATGAGTAATTTGATGATGTTTTGGTGTAATATGTTGAGTATACAATTTTATAAAAATTGAATTAAGTATGACATATTAACATCATGATTAAATATTATGAGTAAAAGATGATTATGGCTTGAGATTATTTTCACTTTCAATTTAATTAAGTGAAAATTTAGTAGAAGCCAATATCAAAAAATTGGGAGATATGATGTATGATGAATTAAGTATTTGATCAAGTTAAATTAAGATAAGTTATAAATCATGTCGATGATGTTGGTAAAAGAAAGCATGTTTTAAGTTTAATACTCAATCAAGTATAATGTGAAATATAGTTATTTTCACATTTGAGTTATGACATGCTAAGTATAATACCATATTGATGTTTATGAAGACATGATTTCTATAAGGTTAAGTAATTGACCTTAAGTAAAAGAAAAAAAGAGAAGTTAAGTATAAACTTGAGAAAAAGCAAGTTTAATGAATTTCTATAAGATTAGGATAAGTTAATAATCCTAAAATTGTTATTGAGTATACGAGCATAGTACTTGGTATATTTGTTTATATTTGATGTAACTTGCAGATACAGTACCAGTACAGCACTTATCGTTTTCAAATGATTTCAAAGACAAAAAGGTGGGGACCCTGAATGGGTATCACATTGAGTACGATATTGATGTCATATGGGATGAGGAGACCATCAGTTGTCTCAAAGTATATCCTACAGTTTAAGTTTTACGCTTGGGATGAAGGCTTCCAGTTGCCTTATTAGTACATCCTGAGTTCTGATGGAGGCCATTAGGTGCCTTAGAAATATCCATCAGAGTGTGCACATGTATCCGATCAGATATCAGCAAGTTTAAGTTTCAGTACCAGAATAGATTTCTGGTTACCGATCAGATATCGGTTTATGATTATCCATATTCGTTACTCACCCCCATGAGTTTTAGTTTCAGGTAACAGGTCGAAGAGGAGGTGTGAGTGGAGCAGTGTTGGTGTGGATTGTGGACTCAGATGAAGACAAGCTTTGATATGGACATTTATAACAGTTTGTATAATTAACCACATTTTCAAGTGTTTCCGCTATGCACATTAAGTATTGAACTTGCATTTTAATGAATTTTAGATTTTAAGTTTTTACCATTATGAGAAATATGTTTATGGTATTTTAAATGCAAGTTTAAAGGAAATCTGTTTTATTTATGTTTAAAGAAGTATTAGACAAAAGTTTAAGAATAAACGGATTTTCAAGATGATGAGTTTGAGTAGCATCCCGAGTTAGTCGCAAAAGATTTCGAAAGAGTTAAGTATTTTTGAAGTAAAAGTTGCGAAAATTTACTCTGATAAGCGGGGTGTTACAACAACCGTTCGGATAGGGTGTTCATGTCCATCTAGGCTGTGAACAACTATTTTTGTTCGCAAGTAACTGATAGAGTGATCTTCGGTTCGCCCGATGACAACCCACTCTATCTAAGTGCAGAACAACAGAACGTAGAACTTGTTTAATCTAACATGATTCTCATTCATAAAGGGCAAATGTGTAATAACATGCAAAGCCAAGCTTTCAGTACATAACACTAACAGAGGGAACGACTCCTGATCCCTCACCGCCGCCACCGCCGGAAGCTGTTTCTGTCGCAGAGGAGTCCGTCCGCACCACGAAAATTGGCACCGCCTCGAGAAGGGCGTTCGCCGCCCCCGTCGGAGAATAGATGACTAATTTTTTGGCTCCGAAAGCTGCGTCGCCTGACGAACCAGTGTTCTCGCTGGAAGGACCGACGCTATTTACAGATTTTGAAGGCGAAGACATAGTTGAAAAACGAAAAAGGAGTTGAAACCGAAAAAAGGAAAAATGGAAGTTACCGAAGAAAAGTCGCCAGAAAAGATCCAAGAATTTGCTCAAGAAAACTCTCTTGCTTCGAAAACTCGATCGCCCAAAATTGCACAAGTAGAAGAAAACTGAAAAATACTAACTCATATATATAAAAATAACCGTTCAATAAAATCGTGACACGTGCGCAGTCTTTTGAAATTCAAATTTCGAAAAGTTATAACTGTCTAAAATCAATCGCCATGACTATTGAGTGATAGGCTAGGGATTCGCCACACATCGCCCACGTGGGCGCCCATTATAGTGGCGCGTCTTTTGGTATCCAACAACAAAGCTTTTCGGGCACGCCGCGTTAAATGGCCTGTCGTTTCGCTTTACGTCATCAATGCTCAGACGGGTCTGCAGAGAATATTGCCAAGTGTAGGGGAGATGCTGACCTCGTGAGTGAAATGTGAAAATACGACCAGATTATTCGTTCCAGGATGACCACAATAGGGCCTACTCGGACCATATTCCTTAGTGACGACCTCGAAGGAGACGCTAAAGCTCTACTCTGAGCTCGGGGGCCTGTATGTTAATATTCGAGTTGGGTGTAAAAGTCCCAGTTCAAGAACAAGGAACCGGGGGAAGACGTCCTTATATTCCAGACCGGTCTCCAAGTAACTTCAAAAATGCCGGACCTGACTAGGGAGCTAAGTCAACAAGGACGACGAGCAACTTCATCCTCGAGATCGGCACCCTAGCCATCTAGTGGCGAGGCCGAGCTGGGAAGAGGCCGAACAGAGGAATGAGATTATGGAGACTAGGGGGTTAACTAATGGTTGAAGTCCAGCATGAAGTTTTCATCAAGTCGGCCTACGTATAAGTCGAAGATCTGGAGAAAACAGTAAAATCATGCCACTTGCTTGCTAAATGATTGCCGATGGGACGTGCCAGTCTAGTCTGCAGCCCTACAATGTCTAGCCCGGCCAAAAGTCATGTCTGCATTTAATGTGCCCCATACATGCATTTAATGTCTGACAGGTAATCATTGTAAAAACCTCAAATCGCATCCAATCAGTCAGAGCAGCGCCGGTCCGTCCCTCAGAGCCACTGTGCGGTGGGACAGGGTTAATAGTGCGTGAACAGTGCTGAATTTATGAGTACTATAAATAGAATATCTCCGTCATTTATAGGGGGTTGTCGAATCCATCAACTACTACCTTCTCTCTACTTTCTCTCTCTAGAACTCTGTAATAAATTCTTGCAAGTGTAACGGAAGTGCCGACCTCATTATCAGAGACCGACCTCGTAATAGAGTCATAAATCTCAGTTTCTCGTTCTATCTGTTTACTATCATAAGATCTTATTTTAACCGTTGATTGGATCCGTTCATCAACATATTTTTGAAAAACTGAAATGGTTGAGTTATTGATAAATCAAATGATTCTAAACTAATGATTAAATGATGTTTTGAAGATACAAAAAAATATATTTTGGTATATTGTTGGTTACCAAATGAATATGGAATCAGCGTGATTTGTTATTAAAGTTGAAAAATAAGATTCTATTGTAACATAAAATTTCCATAATTGAATTTCCATTTTTATTTCGTAATTAAATTTATAATTTTATCGTGCATATTCAAATAATATTTTCTTAAAACAAAATATATTTCATATACATATTTTTTAAGACATGTTGTATAGTTCATTACCAAGAGAATAAAAATTGTAATGATTCGTAATTAATATAAATAATTATATTTTTATTGCGATAATTATCACAAAATAATTTTCAAAATTGGTACCACTTTATTTATATAGAAATTTGTACTATTAAATGAATTGCACGATTTACTACAAGTATGTATAATTCGATTTNATGATTGACCGCCACGTTTCAAAAATATTTAAAAAAGTTACTAATAAAGGTAAAAATAAAAGTTTTAACCGAAATTTTAGTTGCTATTTTAGGTAAATACAAACCCTTTTTTATATATATGGATATATATTATTATAATCTAATTCCTTCTTGAAAATCAAGCACAACCTAAAAAGTAAAAAAACAATTGGATCTCACTTTGGACATAAAATTTATAAAAAATTCACTAAACCTAAAAATCTCAGAAGAATTTGAATTTATAAGAATCTCAAAATGTTAGGCAAATTCTCACCTTACTTAATTCAAAAATCCCCGTAATTTTTTTTTTTTCGAAACGCTAAAGTCATTAAATTATTAACTACCTAAAATAATTCTTTAATTCTTTTTTTTTTTCACTTTTTAATTAATAGAAAAGGAAAAAATAATAATTAATATGGTGGAGGAGCGGATAAGAGAATTTGTGGCAATGGCGCCAATAATGGCGAAGGCCGGGTTACATCTCCGTCAGCTTCCTTTCCATACTTTCTCTCTGTTTGAAACCCCAAAACTCCTTTCCCATTTTCAATACCCCTCAGTTTTTGTACCCAATCATCATCATCATCATCGTCAGTTTCTCGTGCTCTTCTCCTCATGGAACCTTCATATTTGCAAGTGTTACAAAGCAGACGAATTCAATTTCGGCGCTGAAGATGATGAAACTGAAGATTTTGATGACAGTTTGGAGCAGTGGTTTGATGTCCTCGAGGACTATTTTGACAGCATCTGGATTTTCAAGGTCTCTCTCTGTTTCTCACGCAAATTATGAAAATTATATGTATTTAGTTATGAGTATGATTATGGCATATTTGAGTTAGCATAATATTGCAATTGCAACTGTTGAGTATTCTGTGTGGTTTCCTTGGAAATTGTACAGTAACCTTTTTATGGGTGAATGCTGCAGGAAGACTTTTATTTCAATGGTATCCTTTGGCCAATTTTATTTTCCACCAGATGTTTAGTGATAAGCTCTATGAGTTAAGGTGATTTTACGTTGGATGTTTTTTCACGAACGATGTGGACCAAATTTAGTTTGCTTGCAAATCATGAAGATGAATCAAATATCATCAATCACCTAAAAAGTAGAAATTACTTGTACACATCATCCTGTTTCCCTAGAACTTCCATCCTGGTGATTCTTGAGTAGTTTAATTTGGGAATACTCTGACCCCAGATCCAGCATTTTAAAGTTGATTCAGTTTTCCAAAACAAATTATGCGTGAGGAGTTGTTCTTGTAGTCTAATTAAACTCTTTGATCTATGATATCTTTTTTCTTGAATGTAAATTACGCCTGTTACTACATTTTCATGAAAGTTACTGTTTGAACGAAAATTGGCTTTACACTGGAAAGGTGAAGTATTTGTGCGTGTGCAGGTTTTTGGATCTTTTGGCTGGACACTTCCATTTATTCTATCCTCAATTCTTCTCGCAACTGGTCCAAAAGCTTTCCTAATGGCGTTAGCCCTTCCTATTGGCCAGTCGACTCTCGCATTCGCAGCGCAAATATTACTGAATTTGGGAAAGGCGAAGCCAAATCCCAAGAACAAAACCAATAGACAAAAATCACGTGCTTACAGCTCAAGAAAAGGGAACTTTGAACCAATTGCAGAGTGGATTGACTTTAAAGGGCCACGAAAGAGGAAAAAAAGATATCAAACTCCGATTGCGAAAAATGATGTTTCGGTTGGCAGTAGTAATAGTGGGGCAACCGAGTTCGGGGGATGGGACGAGTTAGATGCAGGGGCTGAGTCCATATTTGGGTCTTCCGAGAAAGTTGGTCAAGAATCAAACGTAATGCGAGGCGGGCATGAAGTAAAAGGTAAAAACGGGAAATTGGGTAAAACTAGTAGTGGCCCTTTATTACTAAGGTTGCTTGTTACCATTTTCCCATTTTTTAAGTTCTTGGACTAGGTTGTTGTAGTCATTTTCTACAGGGGTAAATATCTTGGGTGAAGCAGTACATTCTTCCATTATTAAAGCTACGGACATCTTTTTATTTATATGGCAAGATTGATTCTGCAAAAGTGTTTGCAGGAAACAAATATGTGGTTTATATTTTAGTTTCTGCACATCCCTTTGTTCAGTTTCTCGTCATAGAATGTTTCCTAAAGTCTAAAGACCGTGGTTATAAATCATAGGGTGCTTCTTGTTGAAAAGGTTTTCAAGTTAAATTATAACTTTCACGCCTTGGTTGATTTGCGCCACACTGCAGTTGATGCAGTTTGCTTTGGAGATTACTTGGCAAAATATTTTTAAAAAATACACTAAAAGTCTCTTACGGGTGGCGTTCCCACTTAAATAGTTTCTGTACTACCTTTGGCCTGACCTGGGCACTTGTCTCCTTCGACCAACCGGGCAGCGTCCCTTTTCAATAGGGACTCGCGAGTCTAATCCTCTTCCATGTATTTACCCTGACCTTTCCTCGAACATTCTTCGGCCATACTATTGTTTCCTTCAATAGTTGTTAGAAAACCAAATCATTCGCCCAAATATCGTTAGTTTAACTTGAAAAATCTCTTTAAGATGGGACTAGACTGGCAATATCACGAACCGCCTCTGAATAGAAGCTCGAATGATCTGCAAAATATGCCGGGAGAGGACCGGCGGTAAAATTGACGCTCAAGTTAAAGATCTCGCTCGTAAAACTGTAAACTGGGATGTATTAAATATGTATTACACATTAATTTGTAAAAGAAACTTGAGAACCTCCTTATTGTCTTTGTATCCATGCAAGTAACACGTTGGTAATGCGTTTGTACATTTTCATGTTTAATTAAAAAAAAAAATCATTACTAAGAAAAAGATCTCTCCATATCTCATTTCTTAATATGACATGTGATATGGGATATTATATAGCTGAGGAATAGACCGGTTTGCATCATCGGTCGAGCAAGCTCTAAGTGGAGAAAACCGAATTGGTCGAAGGATGATCGACCAAAAGGGAAGAGATCGAGTAGAATAGCAGAACTGGTCGAGGATCGACCTAGCATTGGGGGGTTCGATAAGATCGAGCACCCAACAGGTGAAGAGCAGTCGAGAGCGTGGCTTGAACGTGAGAAAGCGCGTGGGTGGCGTTAGAAGATCCTAACGGCATGCACAGAGGAATAATCTCCCTCCACTCAGAGGGACACGTGGCGAGAATACATTGGTGCAGAGCAATAGTGGTGATAACCACCTCTGACATTTCTGACACACGCACACTGCGTGTGTACGGACGGGTAGCGCGGGTAGGATAGCTCACCAAAATCCGGGCAGCTCCTAGGGCAGGTATCTCACTCTTATATATATAAGAGTGGGTCTTTTCTTGTAGCCTACGGTTTATCCATTCTCTACTTTGGAAAATTGAACAAACACATACTGACTTAAGCATCGGAGGCTCTTCACCGGAAAACCCCTCCGGTGTGAGAGTTCTGTGCAGGTGCGCGACGTTCTACTGGCGAGGAGAGGGAGGCAAGCCGATTTCAAGCCGGTCAGAGTGTTTTGCGTTACCATTTGGCGTCGTCTGTGGGACTTCGTTCGAAAAGTGGTGTGCTGAGATTTCTTAAGCTTGGTGGCTATGGCAGACGGAATTCCTAGGAGAGATTTGCATGCATCGTTCGACGACGCGTGGACGATGACGAGGCCGTTTGGAGAAGGCCCTCCCCTAGGCTTCTCTGGACCCTCGCGTACACCGGTGACTCCGACGTCTGTTCCCCAAGGTGTAGGAGTCACGCCGGTGCAACCAGAGGCAGACGTGGGCTCAAGCCGGGCCCAGGAGACCCGTACAGCTCAGGGAGCGGCGATCCCAGCGCCGCTGCAACCAGATCTGGCCGTGACGCCGCAGCAAGGAGCGGTGGTGCAGGGAGCAGTACCGCCGCCGATGGAGGAGCCGCGCCCCGACCAGCAGGTGGTGATGACCAGGCAGGAGATGCAGCAGATGGTGGCGAACGCGGCGGCACAAGCGGTTCAGCAAGTCACTCAAAGCCTTTCGCGAGTGGCTGCCGGACTAACGATGGTGGACGAGAACGTGTCTAGCTATGGAGGAGATGGAGCTCTGCGAGATCGGGAGGTGGAAAGACTCGCGGAGCAGGTGAGGCAGATGCAGGCTAAGATGGATGGCCGACCTGCAAGGCGTGCTCGAGGACACCCGTTCTCAAGGGACATATTAGCCGCACCGTTACCTGCGAATTTTTGGGACATGAGTTTGTTGTTCGATGGGACCACTGACCCGTCGAGGCACGTAAGGGCGTTTAAGAATTTTGCTCTGTTACATGGTTATTCTGATTCTGTTAGCTGCAGGGCATTCTTGTCGACCTTAAGAGGAGGCGCGCTCGATTGGTTCCAACAGCTCCCTCATGGATCGATCAAAGACTTTGATGATTTCGCAGAGAAGTTGATAACCCAATACGCGAGTGCTGTGGTGCAGGAGAAAACGTATTTGACGCTGATGGCCATGAGACAGAGGGAGAAAGAGTCGCTGCGCAAGTATGTTGCGTGATATAATCAAACTTGTTTGGAGATCCCCACGGCCGCGGACGAGGAGAAGGCTGGAGGGTTGATAAGGAGTTTGCGAGCAGGGCCCTATCGAACATCTTTAGCCAAAACCCCTGCTCGTACGTATGACGACGTGTTGAAGAGGTGCAAGAAGTATATTAACCTGGAGGAAACGGAGGCGGAGTTTGCTAAGTTGGAGGAATTAGCTAAGCCAGAGCCGAAGAAAGGAAGGGCGACCTCGCCCCGAAGAGTGTCGCCAGGAAGGAGATCGCCCAGGAGAGAGGGGCGTTGCAGGATTGATCGTGGGATCGACCACTGTTTGGAGGGAAGCGGTTTCATAACTTTACGCCGCTGAATGCAAAGATGGGGGAAGTACTGGTGCCTATCGAGAATAAAATCGAGGGCAAGGATGTGACATGGCCTAGGTCGAGGCACAAAGGGCCGACACAGCCTAGATAAAAAAAGTACCGCCGTTTTCATAAAGATTATGGCCATACAACGGAGAAGTGCAGGCATCTCAAAAATGAGATCGAGCGCCTTATCAGAGCAGGGCATCTCAAGGAGTTCGTGTATGAGGACAAGGCAAAGGGGAAGGACAAAGGAAAGTGTCGGGAGGATTTGGTAGAACGGAGTGATAGAGATGATGATGAGGAAGATGAACCTCGAGGAGGGAGAGGCGATCGAGGAGGCAAAAGAAGAAGGGAAGTAGAGATCGAGGAGGACAAGAGGATCATGGCCCAGTGAATAGGGGGACGATCTATATGATTTCGGGAGGTCCAACAGATGGGGACTCGAACAATGCAAGGATGGGGCATGTTCGAGCGATGAAGAGGAAAAGAGAGGAAGTGGGGATTACGGCCCGAATGCCGGAAATAAGTTTTCGGGCAGAAGATGCTGAAGGAGTGGTGTTGCCTCACAATGATGCGTTGGTGATTACGGCGGAAGTGGTAGGTTTTGATGTGAAGAGGGTGTTCATCGATACTGGGAGTTCGGTGGATGTAATGTTTTATGATTGTTTTGTGCAGATAAACAAGGAGCTTAACCTCGAGTTGAAGCCGGTGACCACAGCCTTTTACGGATTTAATGGGGGCGAGGTGATGCCCATGATAGAGGTGAGCCTATCTGTCACCCTGGGGCAATGAGCGACAAGGAAGGTGAGAATAGTGAGGTTTGTGGTCGGAGCAGAATCATCGTATAACATCATCATGGGAAGGACCAGTTTGAATGCATTCCAGGCGGTCGTGTCGACGTACCATATGACGATCAAATATACAGTGGGTGAAAACGTTGGTGAGGTCTCAGGAGATCAGCTTACCTCGAGGAGTTGTTATCAAACCACGGTGAGCAGCAATAGCAGCTCTCGAGGAAGCAGGTGAAGCTCGAAGAGGGAATGCTGAATTGACCTGGGGGTTCGAGGTCGAGAGAGGAAAAGGAGAAAGCGGATAAAGGGAAGGAGAAGGTGGAGATGCAGCCAGGAGGGGAGATCGCGGATGTTCAGATGGTGGAAGGATGTGAGGAGAGGAAGTTTCGGATGGGAAAGGAGATCGAGAATCCCTTAAGGTCGAGATTGATTGGGTTAATTAGGGAGTTCGCGGATGTTTTTGCATATACGGCTGAAGAGTTAACGGGGATAAAGGCAAAGGTGATCGAACATCGTTTGAATATTGATCTGACGGTGAGGCCGGTGAAACAGAAGAGGAGACATCATGGGGCCGAGATGGAGAAGGTGATCGAGCAGGAGGTTGAGAAGTTGTTGAAGGCGGGACATGTTAAGGAGATCCAGTTCCCCGAATGGTTGTCAAACACGGTGATGGTGTCTAAATCGGAGGGAAAGTGGAGGATGTGCATTGATTTTCGTGACTTAAACAAGGTGTGTCCGAAAGATTTGTATCCGTTACCCAGGATCGACCAATTGGTTAATTCCACCGCGGGGTGTGAATTGCTCAGTCTTATGGATGCATCCCAGGGATACCACCAGATTCTTTTGGCTCGAGAGGATAGGAAGAGGGTGAGTTTTGTTACGAGCAGGGGCACTTATTACTATGTGGTGATGCCTTTTGGTTTGAAGAATGCGGGCGCGACGTATCAACGGTTGGTCGATAAAATTTTCAAGGAGCAGGTGGGAAGGAATATGGAGGTGTACGTTGATGATATGTTGGTAAAGAGTAAGGCGGAGGCCGATCATGTGAATGACTTAAAGGAGACGTTCTTCACTTTGCGGAGGTATGATATGAAACTAAATCTCGCTAAGTGTTCTTTTGGGGTGAAGTCGGGAAAGTTCCTGGGGTATATGGTGACAAAGAAGGGGATTGAGGTCAACCCGGAGAAGGTAAGGGCAGAATGAAACCGCCCACAAAGGTGAAGGAAGTACAGATCTTGACGGGCAGGATTGCGGGGCTGAGCCGTTTCATATCTAAGGTGGCGGAGAAGAGTGGTCCTCTGTTTCGAACACTGAGAAAGAGCTCGAGATTCCAGTGGGCGGAAGAGGCTTAGAGATCATTCGAAGAATTACAGAAGGTGTTAGCCAATCTGCCTCTATTGGCTAAGCCGGTTCCGGGAGAGGATCTAGTGCTATACATATCGATCTGAGAAATGGCTGTAAGCTCGGTTCTATTACGGAAAGAGGGCAAGGTGCAACTTTCAATCTATTACGTAAGCAAGGTGATGCAGGGTGCGGAGAGGAGATATTCGGAGATCGAGAAGTGTGCTTTAGCGGTGGTGGTAACGGTGAGGAAGTTACGACCGTATTTCCTGGGCCATAAGGTGAAGGTGAGAACGAATATGCCGCTGGGAGAAACTTTAAGTCGACCCTCTATATCGGGTCGACTAGTCAAATGGGCGGTCGAATTGAGCGAATATACGATAGCATATGAACCAAGGAGAGCGATTAAAGCGCAAACGTCGGCTGATTTCATACAAGAAGGTACGAAAGTAGAGGAGGAGGCATAGGGTGTTTGGCAGATGTTCGTTGACGGCTCGATCTCCAGAGTCGGAGGAGGTTTGGGCATTGTTTTAATTTTGCCCAAAGAAGATAATTTGTAGTTTGCAGTCAGAGTTAGGTACAAGGTGTCGAACAATGAGGCAGAGTACGAGCCGGTCATTAAAGGAATGCAATTAGCCACGGTGGGTGGAGCGTGCAGAGTTCAAGTCTATTCTGATTCCCAGCTAATAGTGGGCTAGTTCCAGGAGGATTTTGAGGCAAAGGAGGAGAGGATGCAACGATATGTAGCAGAAATGAAGAGGTTGCGTGAAGAGTTTAGCTCGTTCGAACTGGTGCAGATACCTCGTGGAGAAAACGGTCGAGCAGATCTGTTATCCAAGATCGCGCAGAATCTGGTCGACTGTAAGAGCAGAAGCGTCACTTTGCTACACATAGAGAAGAGTGTGGTCGAGTATGAGGTGGCGGAAATAGAAGAGGCTGGCGACTGGAGAGCCTTGATATTGAAGGAGTTGAGAGAAGGAGGGGTGAAAGTGCTAAGGAGGTTCTTCGAGCACAGAGGGGTATTGTATAAACGGTCATATGCTTGGCCTCATTTGAGGTGCGTTACGCGAGAGGAACGTCAATACGTGTTAAGGGAGAAACACGAAGGATGTTGCAGTTATCATAGCAAGGCGAGCTCCCTGGTGGCAAAAATTCTGAGGGCCGGATATTTCTGGCCGACTATGAAAGAGGATGCGAGAATGATGGTGAGGAAATGCTTGCAATGCCAGAAGCATGGTCCACTTATCCATCAGCCGGCGGAGACAATGACTATGCAGTGGGGTGTTGATTTAGTGGGGCCAATGCCGCAGGGAACTGGGCAAAGGAAATTTCTGATCGTGGCGGTGGATTATTTCACGAAGTGGGTGGAGGCCGAACCATTGGCGAAAATTATGGAGAAGAAAGTCATACAATTTTTATATAGCAGTATTTGCTGCAGGTTTGGTGTCCCTAAGGTGTTGGTGTCCGACAATGGGACACAATTCAATGGCAAGCAAATTCGAGCATGGTGCGAAGACTTGAAGATCGAGCAACATTTTGCATCAGTCGCTCATCCGCAAGCCAACGGACAAGTCGAGGTGACCAACAGAGTCATATTGAATGGCCTGAAAACAAGATTGGAGAAGGCGTCGGGCCCATGGGTTGACGAGCTCACTTCAGTACTTTGGGCGTGCCGAACAACGCCAAGGTCGACCACGGGAGAAACAACATTTAGTCTGGTTTATGGTATGGAGGCATTACTCCCGATTGAGATCGAGGTTCAGTCACAGAGATCGAGCACATATGAGCCAGAGCAGAATAAGAGCTTGATGATGGCTGCCCTCGACACGATTGAGGAACTTCACGAGCAGGCCTCGATCAGAGTTGAGGTGTACAAGCAAAGGATGCGAGCAGCACATGACAGGAAGGTGAAAGTCAGAAGATTCCAAGTGGGTGACCTGGTTTTGAAAAGGGTGGACGTGCTAAAGCATGTGGGCAAGCTCGAGCCCAACTGGGAAGGACCATACTTGGTCGAGAAGATTCATGCGGGAGGAGCATATTCGCTTAAGGAAGCTGAAGAAATATTATGTTTAAAATTTTTTCCTTTCTTTTTCTTTTTCCTGTTTCTCTTGTTGGAAACCTCTCACAACAATGATGTAATTGAATTCTCAATCTTGATTAATGAAATTTTCGTTTCGATCTTCAACACTTTGTTGGGTTCTATTAGGAACGTCGACAATGTGCACATTCAAATCTATTGAATACTAAATCCTAACGCAGCGGAATCTATAGTTAGGATTAGGAATTACGGTTTAAAATTTTTTAGCCGACTCTGAGTCGTTTCTAATTTCCGTTGATGGAGATTACAACAACGATCAGTGAGTCTCATAATCTTTGCCTTCCACGGTCCTGTTCAATACTTAACATAAGTACAAGTGTAATTCTCCAGTCAAAGATCAACTGAATCAAGAATACACTAAAGTCTTTTTCCAAGTGGAGTCTCACTGCCAATCTAGACTGTGAACAAATAATTTAGTCTTACAAGGAACCGATAGGTGACCTTTCTGTTCGAGACACCACGAACCACACTATCTCAACGTAAGACAAGGAGTATGATTGCATAAATAAATAAACTGCAAGCATATGTACTTTGACCGAAACATGATTGCCAGATCAAAATGAAATTTTTCATATCTGAAAGTCAAGCTTTTACAGCATATCCAACAATCTCCCACTTACTTAATAAGCTCATGGCTATCATTAACCACAATTTTCTTTCAATCTAATTCTCAAAGAATTGTTGTTCTTTCTGCCATACATCCGACTCCCAATCCTTTGACATGGCCCTCATCCGCTTTCACCGGAAAGCCAATCCTAAAAGGATTTTACCGAAGTCTCCTGACGTAACTAGGCGACAAATGTCCACCCTGTCGCAGTCCTTTGCAACTGGCGTACTTGCTCTATGTGCCACTTGCTTTATGAACTAGTGATTCCTCTCTGTCTTAACTGCACCAATTGTCATCACAATCCATTGTGACCTTACTTGGTCTGACAAGGTTTCACATTTTTAGTTCAATGGCGAATCCAATCTCTACGTCGCTCGCCTTTTGGGAAGGGACGCACTGAGTTTCTTATGGTGGAATTTGTCAACGTATTATCGTTTGACATTCCTCCATTCTGCTTGGCTCCCACAAGTGAACACAAACTATAAGGTGGTTTTTACTTGTTGTTCATGTCCGATTTAGAAATCAAAATCGTTTGTAACCAAAAGGTTGCTTATGATTCGTTCTGTAACCATACATATTATCCTTAGCCCTTTTACGGAACTTGATAATATGTTCTACCTTGAACCAACTGCTCCTGTCTAGGATCACTTCGATATCTACTCATTATGCCCTTGGCAATAATAGACATCAAGTCTCATTTACCACATGGCACATACTAGGCTTCCTTTTGCCGAGGACAAGGAACTACCTTTGTGTCATGCAAATTTTGAATGAGCCTTATGATAGTATCTGGATAATGAAATTTGGGATAATCACAACATATCTTTCTTGTGATCCTCAATCTCAAGAATATTTTCCGAATCCTTCATATCCAAATACTTGGATAACCATACCCTTGTGTCTTTCAACACTCTCACACTGTCTCCAGTGATCAAGATGTTGTCAACACATAGTACAAAAATACCACCACGCTTCTATTGCACCAGTCACAATGCTCATTTGTTGAATAATCGAATCCACGATTCGAACTTATCAACCAAATGTCCAGCTCATTATAATCCATAAATGAACTGTTTCAGTCTAGTGACTAGATGCTCATAGCCCTTTTCTAATGAACACTCCTGGGTGCTGCTCATGGATATTCCCACAAGACTCCCAGTTAAGGAAATGTCTTGACATCCACTTTGCCTAATCTCATAACTCATATGAGTGGCAACAGCTTTAAATGTGGCTACTTGTGAAAAGACTAACTCATAATAGATCTCATTCTTTCTGAGTCTGCTATTTCACAACAAGCCTTGTACTAAAGTCTTCACTTATAGATTTCATCCGATAGCCCATATGCTACTAGGTAATTCTATAAGAACCCGGATCTGATTAGAGTCCATGACTCCAAATCAGAAATCATTAAAACTTTGCTACGTTTCTACATCTTTGTCTTGGATCTACTCATTGTATAACTAGGGATGAATTCAAGTTTACTAGAGACTAAGTCCGGGACTTTTCTCAAAACATGAATATCATGATCTCGTGTTTACTAGAGACCGATTCCAATGACTCTCTCATTGTCACGATTTCATGGAGTTTTTTTGCAACCCTCCCACTACAACGAGGTTCCCTCTGCAAAAGTGTATAGCACAAAATACGTGTTGCAGTCTTTATTGTGGTATCACATTTGTACACTTGGTAACAAAGTTGAACATTCACCTTTATCTTTCCTCAAACAATTCTACAAATGGGTTTTGTGGTTTATTACTTAGTATTCCTCTAAAAATCAGGCATTCGTTCTAACGATCACCTTCTGACTTTTAGTACTATAAAATAATCCACTCATTCTCGTTACTATGAAGTATCCCATAAATAGCCTATTTTCCGAACAACCTTTCAAATCCTATTAGTATCATCCTTTCCAGCAGGTGTGCCGAAACACTCTGAATCTAAATGTATTCCTGACTATGCCTATGCCTTCGTCTACAATTCATTCAGAGTAATGACTACTAACTTATATGGAACTATGTTCAGAACTTACCCTGCTATTTGCACAACTCTAACACGAAAAAAAAAAAAAGAAATTCTTAATAACACATCCTTCACATAACCAATCTACTTAAAAGACATTTTCCTTCGTCAAGTTACATCGTCCCGTTCCGATGAACTAGATGCAACCTGTTGAGACCATATCTCAACATCCAACAAGTATTTCCATGATTTTCCAAAAGGTATTAGTCACTACGATTTCGATCGTAATGCCACTGATACATTAATCTCGACAATTTTCCACAACTGCCATTGCACTCTTTCGATGTACTTAAGCTTATGGAATGTCACTTAATGTACCCTATTTTGAACAAATTTCTTCAAATAAAAAATATCCAAAACTACCTTTTTGTCCTAAAAATTATAGAACTTCACAAATTGGATGAATTAATCCTAACATATGTTTGGCTTCTAAATCCCTTGACCTACAAAAGGTCATTTATGTAATTTTAGCTACTAAGTATAATTCGTAGGTCAGATAGTATCATCCATTCCCAAAGAACCCATAAGTTCAGTGGCTATCCACCTTTGAATTCTACTATTGCTAAAATTCCCAAATACTAGATGCCAAAAATAAGGTATGGTTCATTCATTGAAGGATTTTTTTTTTATTGATTCTAGTCAATGTGCTATTTATTTCATCAACTGCACCTGTGAGATATTTTTGCTCCTTGAGTTTATAAATTGTCTACCCACATACCATATGGATAAAACGTCACATTTTTACCCATATCCAATTTAGAAACTGAACACGAGTTCTTTCTAAACTTGGCACGTGAAGACAATTACTCATAAATCAAAATTTCTATAAAAAACTCATTCTGAGATATTTTTGGTTCCTTTGAGTTTACAAACTGTCCTACCTTGTACCAAATGGATAAAACGTTTTGCTTTTCAAACCAGCAAACGTAACATCCATATAGAATTTAGAAACTGAAGGTGAGTTCTTTCTAAGACTTGGCATATAAAGACAATTACTCATAAACCAAAATTTCTATAGAGAACTCCCACTGCAATAGTCGCCATTTTCGTAGCAAAACCCATTCTAGATGATAATCTACCTATCACATGTCGATTGGTTTCCTGGAACTTTTTTACATAATTAGTGGTTACGTATCTATTCACCAAGTACTGATAGATAACACCATTAAAAATGTTTCGACTTTCTAGTGAATTAAGATTTTTCTTATCTTAAGAATAGGACAGTTCATCTTCCTATGTCCATTTTGCTTAGACCGGAATACACTCGTCCTTTGACTTGTATTCCTTAGCAAAATAAGACATTATCCAAGTTCTATTTCTAATCATCTTTGAACAAGTAAATTATCTTTGAGAATTTCAGACAACGGATTAAAAGACATTTTGAATTCCTGGGATCATGCAAACATAGTCTTTACTCAGTCAAGTGTTTTTGAATTTAACATCAAATATTGATCCCGTCAAAACAACATTTGAATAAATTCACCGACATCTCAAAACACCGAATCCCCACAGGCCACGGAGTGTGGACGTCTACGGTTCAATACATCGCAAGAGGAGGGAGTAATCCCATTAATTAACATACCATACTTAATTAATAGTCGGTTCATCTTTTGGCCAGCGCACTGAGTCAATGTGTTCCAGGTTCTTTATTAGAAGAAGGAACTTATTGAAATAAAAACAACCTTTTCCTGTGGGAATATCGTTTTAATTTGCACTTTAAGTGTAACCCATTAACTGGTACCAAGTTCACTATCAAAATAATAAGTTCATCTGTGGATGACCCGTACTCTTTTGTAATAGCTCGCTATTACCATCCCGAAGGAGATCTGTCCTTGTGAACTGTGAAATAAAACGTCCTGTGGGCTCGATTTAAATCACTTCACTAACAAACCTATAATGGAGGCCTTGGATGTAATTTATTTCAACCCATTACACACTTAATATAATATTTATTTTAGAGATTTTATAAATCATGCCTCTAACAATTTAACTTGCACATAAAGCAATTATATCACATAGAGCATGCATGATTAATAGGCAATAATAAACTAGGAACTATAATCCAACTATCATGGGCATTTAATCAATCTCCAATATTACGGAGAAACACAATCCTGTCCTTTGAATGTGTCTTCCGTTTCAGGAATTGGAACACCCCTTTCGTAGTGACTCCCACTCTTCATTCTGAATAGGTCATCTCCGGGAAAGTTGCCATTGGATCATCACCATGGCTTTCGTCTAGGCGTTTATCGCCTCGCCCCGTCGAGGTTGGTTAACGTCCGCCGGATCAATAATGAATAATATAAAACAGCAATTACATAATTCATCCTATGACCCGCGCAGGAGTCGTACATGAGTTATCTATGAAAGCAGTAAACTATGCGGTGTCCCACCGCGCGAATAATTTATTACAAGCATTCACCAACTAAAAAAAACTCCTCGACATGTCCGAGGCTTATAAAACGACATACATGAATTAAAAGCATACAAACATACGGGCCATAATAGTTGGATTCAAGAATACCTGCAAACAATCACTTATTTGCAATTCTAATCTATTATGCGCTGCGTCCGTACACAATTAATTCACATATATCACGCAAGTCCTAATTCGAATAGTGCACAAAGTCGAATTAGCCTGGGCTCTGATACCAGTTGTTGGGTTCTATTAGGAACGTCGACAATGTGCACATTCAAATCTATTGAATAATAAATCCTAACGCAGCGGAATCTATAGTTAGGATTAGGACTTACGGTTTAAAATTTTTTAGCCGACTCTGAGTCATTTCTGATTTCCGATGATGGAGATTGTCTGTTTACCACAACCCAATCGGTTGAAGGGTTTGGCCTTTGTCGACTCTAGTCGAGTGTTGAATCACGAACGGATCGCCTCGGACCTTCAGTATGTGAACCAGACCATTCGGACTGCTCGGGAACCGCCTTGGACATGAACCGGGACTTTTTAGATCCACCTGAATGTAGCTGGACTGCCCGGAGCAAGCTGGGCAAGTTCTGAGCATGCTGGACCAGATCTGGGCACCTTGGAGCGTCCCTGGGCCTCGCTGGTGACAATTGGGTTGCTTTGGACGAGCTGGGCCGCGTCTTGGAGCGCGCTGGACTGTGGTGTAACGCCCTACTTTGATTTTAAAGAAATTCCAGACTTTCAGAAAAATCAGAATAAATCTTTCAAAATTTATTTCAAACATTTGTGGCGTTACTCATTTATTTCAAATCATTACCATAACATAAATCATCTAACTCCCAAAACGGGATTCATAAATCCATAAATCATCAATTCGCCCTAATTGGGTTCACAAAATAAAACATAAGTTTTCAAGACATAACAATGTCAACGGGACATCTCCCCAATAGTATCTCAATACTTCAAAAACTCTCAAAGTTCGAAAATACATAAATCATAAAATGTTATAATTATAGCGGAAGTAAAATCAATTATTAACCGGTCTCATAGACCGACTACCACTCGCTCTACTCCGTCATCGTGTCTGCCTTGCTTAACCTGAAACGTGAATTTCACAGGTGGGGATGAGCACAGTTGGAAATTGTAGTGCTCACCACTATGCAATAAACAATTTTCATAGTATATACAGTAAAAGAAGTTGTATGATCATAGTAAGTATAAGAATCAATCAAGTGTCCCCAAATTTTCATCGTAAATTCACAGTGTTCAGACTCATGTGCACATCTATACCAATAGACTACTGCCGGTAGACGTATCGAATGCCCCTCGGGCTTCTATCGAATGCACCATGGGCTTTACGTCTATGCCCCTCGGGCTTCTATCGATGCCCAGTCAGTAGGAGTAACCCCTCGGGTTTTCATTTCATAAATACAGGGACAACCGTTCGACGGCCGGTACAGCTCACATCGAAGGCTACATGATTCGTAGGCATACATCAATCATACACAAGTAAAGAAAACTATTCATTGCATAGACCATTTCTTTTTAATAAAAAAAAACCCACCTGGTCGAAAGTAAGAGATAACACAATGCACGTGTAGGCGGCGAGCCCGACTCGTCAAGCACCTACATATATTAAAATAATCCTATAAATAACTATTCTACACATGGATACACACATTTCGACATTCATGTGATCAGACTCAACTCTTATGGTTCATATAAACAAGCATTCAAAAGATATATTTGATTTTATTTATTTATTTATTTTTTTNTATATTTGATTTTTGGAAACAACACATAAATTTTCAAAATACAACCCGCGCAGCGATTTTGAAATCGACACCATATACAGTACATAATTGTTATTGACACGAATCCAATTGAATATGAATCCTAAGACATGCCTCGATCATACTTATGAAGACATCAGAAGCAAATAATGGAATTTAACAGGTCATAAATTATCAAACATTTGACAAAGGGATGCTGTGAAAAATCTGGAAACATATAACGGACATGACCTCAGTATTTTTCATTTAAATGGAGCTACAGACATGCTATCAAGAAAATTCTAGAACCAAAATGCAGCTAACTCAAATATCTACAATGTTTCTGAAGACCATTTGACAAAAAATGATGTTATCAATGAGTTTAAACCTAAAACCTCCGGTTCATAAAATCTGCCACACGCCAACTTATTTTTATAAACAGCACCTCAGTATATAGACTCTAACTCAGGCTACAAACCTTAAATTACCATGCTTCAAAGACCAATGGACAGAGTAGAAGTAAGGCTAATGTTTTCATGAAGACCACGTTTCCGTTCGAGCACATATAGACATCGAAAACAAGCCATACATAAAATAAATACATGCTGCCGGGATTTATTGAAATCTGCTTGCACGACAATTTTATAAAAATCATAACTCACTCGTTTCAAATCGGATTTTCAAAATTCAAATTCTTACAGAAAGAAAACAGGATAAACTACATTTCATATGAAGATGACATCTTCATAAAACGATTATTTCATGACCATTATTGCAGTACAACAGAGGCTGGAACAATCACGATTATAATGCAAATGGTAATTCAACTTCGCCAATTAAACCTTCATGCCATAATCAGCATCATAAACATAAATTTCCTACTCATAATACATGATAACAATGGCAGGGATTTCGAGTATCATGTCATAACATTAAAAGGCACATATATAATTCCAACGAATTCAATTAACCCGAACATATTAATATGAAATCTTAGAAAAATACTCGTATCAACGCATACGCATATATATTAAACGAAGGCTTCAAGGAATCGAGTACCGTTCTAGGGATTAGTACTCAAAGATGAGTAAGAGAGGGGCTAACGGGGTCGACGGTGGCGCTCGGCGGTTGCACGCGACTGACGGCTTGTTTGGTTCTCTAATGTCCTTAGCTTTCCTTGTTGACTTTTGGCTGGGAATTATGATCTTAAAAGACTTCTAATAATCCAATAACCATATTGGATATGCTGAGACTCGAGAAAATTTGCATGGAAAAAGATGAACTTTGCTACCTCTCTTATTTTCTCTTCTTGCGCACAAATGGACTTATGCTATATTGCTCTTGGTTTTTCCTTATTTTCTCTCAATATGCTCAAACCTTCTTATAGCAGAAAACTTCAGCTGATACATGACTTATAATGCTGATATAGTTCGAATGAAACCATATAAAAAAAAAAAAACATCAAAGTAGACAAGGTGGTTTAACTCCTCTCACCTTATGCGCATGAGTTGGCATAGTTGACTTGACATTTCTCCCTTCTAAACGTGAATGTAGCTGAATTAATAACTCTGGTTGGAATCTCACATGCATAAAGCATCTTAATGTTCATTCTTTGGTAATACAATACAAAAACAATGTCTTACACCTTCGTTATTTTATTCCTTAAACACATATGTCTTGATTCAAACCTTGTGGACTTGCCTTCCACCTCACATGGAGCAACCTTGGCTTAAAATAATCCTCATACACCAGGTAATATTCGTACATGCTGAGGCTGGATAAAAATTGAACCATGAAATGGGCCATTGGCTCAAGAAATGTGAGTGGTTCGCTATTTATTACCCCCGACAATAAGTTGCGCAAAGTGAAACTACAAGGGCTTTGACTATTGCTAATTCTTCCAAGATTTACTTAGGCTTAGAAAAATTCTTAATAAGCTCTTAATCACATGCATGAAACGTGGCTAAGACCATGAATATGAAAGGGTCACAAACAAATTAAAACGGACAACAATTCGGCTTACTCGATTAAACTGAAAATTTACACGGCGACCGATAAAATAAAATCGAACGAGCTATATAATTATATTATCCACATAATGATATAATATATTATCACATAAATCAAGGCTTATAAATAATAAAAAAAATGCCATTAATTAAAATAACTCGGAAAAATCTAATATTCGAACGGGGCGCTACAGTCTACCCACCTTAAAAGGCATTCCGTCCTCGGAATTTGTAAACAAAAGAAACCATCCCGTTAAAAGAAATACAAAATAAATCAAAACGCGAAGTTCGGGTATTTCTTCCTAATATCGGCCTCACGCTCCCAAGTCGCCTCAGACTTGTCATGTCGGCTCCACTGCACCTTCACGAGACTAACTGCCCTGTTCCTCAGCTGATGGACCTTTCGGTCCAGTACGGCCACCGGTACCTCCTCATAGGTAAGGTCTCGCTCGACCTGCATCTCGCCAAAGTCCACCACGTGGTCAGGGTCATGCACATATCTCCGCAACATCGAGACATGAAACACGTCATGCACTCCCGACAAAGCTGGTGGTAAAGCTAGCCTATAAGCTAAGTCTCCAACTCGAGCAAGGATCTCAAAGGGCCCGATATAGCGAGGTCGAAGCTTCCCCTTCTTTCCGAAGCGAATCACACCCTTCATGGGCGAGACTTTCAGAAAGACATGGTCACCAATTGCATACTCGTGCTCCTGCCTCTTCCGATCGGCGTAGACCTTTTGCCTCTCTTGGGCAGACCTGATCCTCTTTCGGATCTCCTCAACCTGTTCCGAAGTCCTACGAATGAACTCCGGACCCATAATCTTCCTTTCTCCAACCTCATCCCAATAAATGGGAGTCCGAACCTTCCGTCCGTACAAAGCCTCGAACGGTGCCATCTTGATCGAGGCGTGATAACTATTGTTGTAAGACAACTCGACTAATGGGAGTGAACTCTCCCAAGTTAGGCTCCGGTCTAAGACCACAGCCCTCAGAATATCCTCTAGATACTGGATCGTCCGCTCCGATTGACCATCCGTTTCAGGGTGAAAGGCTGTACTGAATTCCAACCTCGTCCCCATGGCTCGGTGCAAACTCTTCCAGAACTGACTCGTGAACTTCGGATCTCGATCCGATACAATCTCCACGGGCACCCCATGAAGTCGAACAATTTCGTCAGCGAACAACTCGGCATAATCACTAGCCTTCATAGTCGTCCGCACGGGTAGAAAGTGGGCAGACTTAGTAAGTCGATCCACAATCACCCAAATAGAGTCGTATCCAGACTTCGATCTCGGCAGTCCCACCACAAAGTCCATGGTGAGGCGCTCTCATTTCCACATGGGAATCTCAAGTGGCTTCAACAGCCCTCTCGGTTTCTGGTGCTCAGCCTTCACTTGTTGACACACTAGACATGAATTCACGAACTTCGCTACTTGCCTCTTCATTCCTCGCCACCAAAAAGACTTCTTCAGGTCCTGGTACATCTTCGTGCTACCAGGATGAATAGTATAAGGCGCACTGTGCGCCTCCCGAAGAATCTCACGTCGCAGTTCCCACACCTTCGGAACACATAGTCTACCCTCGAAGACTAATGCCCCATCAGATGCGACTGCGAATCCGCCAACTTTGCCGGCCTCCATCAACTCTTTCATCCGGCATAAGAATCGATCATTCAGTTGTTCAGCGACTATCCTCTCGCGAAGAGTCGGTCCCACAACCAAGGCTGCCAAAACACCACTGGCTGTCGAAGTCGACTCCACCGCCCCTAACTGTAGCCGCTCGAACTCCCGAACTAATACATCCTGCCTTGTGAATAGGCAAGACAGCTGGCCATGACTCCTCCGACTAAGGGCGTCGGCGACCACATTAGCCTTCCGGGGATGGTAGCTAATCTTGCAGTCATAGTCCTTGACCAACTCCAACCATCTCCCCTGTCGCATGTTCAGCTCCTTCTGTGTGAAGATATACTTCAAGCTCTTGTGGTCGGTGAAAATCTCACACTTACCTCCGTAGAGGTAGTGCCGCCAAATCTTCAAGGCGTGGACCACAGCGGCTAACTCCAGATCATGAGTGGGGTAATTTTGCTCGTGAGGCTTTAGCTGCCTCGACGCATAGGCCACTACTTTCCCTTGTTGCATCAACACACAGCCTAAACCCATCTTTGAAGCGTCAGTATAGATTGTGAACTCCAAAGTCGGGTCAGGAATGGCTAATACAGGTGCGGTAGTTAGCCTTTCCTTCAACTTTTGAAAACTGGTCTCGCACTGTGGGCTCCATACAAATTTTGATGCCTTTTTCGTCAGATTGGTTAGTGGCTGGGCTATCTTCGAGAAGCCCTCGATAAACCTCCGGTAGTATCCTGCTAACCCCAGGAAACTACGAACATCACTAGCATTTCTTGGTGTCTCCCACTTGCTCACAGCCTCGATCTTGCCGGGATCCACCTCAATACCTCTAGATGTAATAATATGGCCGAGGAATGCCACACGATCCAACCAAAACTCGCACTTCGAGAATTTTGCATAAAGCTTCTCGCGGCGAAGGGTCTCCAGTACAATCCTCAGATGTTCCTTGTGCTGGTCGATATCCCGAGAATATACCAAAATGTCATCAATGAACACAATGACAAACTGGTCCAGATACGGATGGAAGACCCTATTCATAAGGTCCATGAACACCGCCGGAGCATTGCTCAATCCAAACGGCATCACTACGAACTCATAGTGTCCGTATCTGGTTCGAAACGCGGTTTTGGAAATATCAGACTCTCTGATCTTTAACTGATGGTAGCCAGACCTCAAATCGATCTTCGAGAACACGCTGGCTCCCCTTAGTTGGTCAAAGAGATCCTCGATGCGGGGAAGAGGGTACTTGTTCTTGACGGTAAGTTTGTTTAGCTCACGGTAGTCAATGCACATTCGCATCGACCCATCTTTCTTCTTGACGAAGAGAACGAGTGCTCCCCACGGAGATACACTCGGTCGAATGAAACCAAGATTAAGTAACTCCTGGATTTGGGACTTGAGCTCCTGCAGCTCCTTCGGTGCCATACGATAAGGTGCTTTTGACACGGGACCAGCTCCGGGGACTAAGTCGATAGTGAACTCGACTTGGCGATCCGGTGGTCCACCTGGCAGCTGCTCCGGAAATACATCAAGGTACTCGCATACAATCGAGACCCTCTCCGGAGTCCGTTCGGTATCCTCATTAACCATACTCACTAGGTAACCTTGACAGCTACCCTTCGACAGACCCTTCATGGCTTTGAGAGAAGAGATGACTCGAGGCACAGTCCTCGACTTCACCCCATAAAAGAGAATAGGTTGATCATCATCTGAATAAAGAGTAACTTCTCGCTCCTGACATCGGATGTCGGCTCGATAGCGAGTGAGCCAATCCATGCCAAGGATGACGTCGAAGTCGCGCATATTGAAATTGCGTAGGTATCAGCCTCTAAGATTCGCCCTCCAATGTCGACTTCCAAACCACGGACCATAGAATCAAGGATAAGAGTTTTTCCTAAGGCTAAGCTAACCTCGAGAGGATCGACTTTACACACAACACTAATTGCTAAGGACTCCAAGCAACGAGAAGAAATAAAAGAATGGGTGGCTCCGGTATCACACAAAGCAAAGATGGGCACATTGGATATTGAAAGCATTCCAGACATTGTACCTGCGTTGTTTGCCGCCTCATCATGGGTAATGGTGTAAACACGGGCCTGGCCTCCATTCCTCTGTTGGTTCTGCACTGGGGGCTGTCTAGGTTGCTGCTGATTATGTAGAGGTGGGAGCTGCTGCTGCTGCTGCTGGTAGGGCTACTGTCTCTTGGGTTCGGGGCATGCGTGGTAGAGATGCCCGGGCTTCTGACAGTTGTAGCAGACTCTCTGCTGGTACCAACACTCCCCAGGGTGGGCTCGGCCACAGTTGCGGCACCTCGGAGGTTGGCCCTGAGGGGCAGGGCGCTCGCTGGGTCGGTTAGGACCTCCACGTTTTCCCTTCCGAGGGTCTCGGCGGAAATCAGACTTCCTTTTGTTCGAATTGGAATTAGGCGGAACAGTGGTGACTGGTTGGATCATGGGAGCATGAACATAAGAGGAAATAGGGGTGGGCTGAGGTTGGCGGCTTTCAAGCTGAAGTGCACGGATAACCATCTCCTCATATGGCAGCACTCCGTGACTAGTGAGGATCCAGCAAATGTCCGGGCGAAGACCATCCCGGAACTTAATAGACTTCTTGCAATCAGTGTCCACCAGATGTGGAGCAAACTCACTCATACGGACGAACTCCCGTTCGTACTCCCCGACTGTCCGGGCCTCCTGCTTAAGGTTCCAGAATTCGTACTGCATCTGCATAATGTACTCCTGCGGATAGTACTTCTCCAGAATCACATCCTTCATGCGGTCCCATGTTAAGATAGCCAATTCCGCTGGTCTCAGCCTCCAGTGATTCGACCACCAAGTGGCCGCAGCACCATCCATCTGGAATTGTGCACAGGCAATTCGCTGCTCATCCGTACAAAATAGCAGATCGAAGATCCTCTCTAACTTTCGGATCCATTCAGCGGTAGCTGCAGGACTTTCGACTCCTGTAAAAGTCGGTGGGCTCAGCCGCTGAAACTTCATTACGATTTCAGCATGGTCACTAGCCTGGTTATTTGCTGGTTGCTGGTTCTGCTGGTTACGAGGTCTTGCCATAATTCTACATCATATAATATGGGCATTTAGCACGAGTCTAAAGTCTCTAGAGTTCAACAAATTCAAAACAGGTGGATAAACTCCTAAGCCCCGATTTATATCATATCATATCATAACATTTCGTATATCAGACAACACATAAGCAATTCAAAATTTACTTCTGAAACTCATACCTGAATTGGCGTGGCACGACAGAAGCGAGTGGTCATAACTTACATCATAGAATTCACATATTTTCAAGAGTTCCCATGATTTGAGTATACCAGTCTACAGAAACGCAGACTGGCTTTGATACCATACTGTAACGCCCTACTTTGATTTTTCTGAAAGTCTGGAATTTCTTTAAAATCAAAGTAGGGCGTTACATGTGGAATGAACATTTGGGCCGCGGAGCAGGGCTGGCCCAAGGCAGGTGGAGGGCAGGCCGACATCGGGCTGGATGGACTTCTCGTGGGCTCTGGATAGTGAGGGTATTCGGGCCTCGCGGGCTGGGGCGCGGGCCGCACAGCCCGCGCTCTTTTCTTCTCTCTGCTAGCAAAAAAAAAACTTTCTTGATGAACACCTTAAAATATCACCTTAAAATCTTCTAAAGGATTACCTAAATACCTACTTCAATTAATCTTGGTGGAGCAATTAATTGAATCTCCCTAACTCTCAAATATATGATGAACACAATTTTTCCTCTTCCTTATAGGAACCTTAAAATCGAGTCTCTCTTGTACATCTCAAGAGGTTGGGACATGGTGTATTTATAGGCTCCATTAGGGACCTTAAGGAGGTGCCAAATATGGGCTTATCCCATTAGGTTAAGGAATCCTAATTCTACTCCATAAGCTAATCCCAACTAGGTCATGATTCCTTTCTCTTAACATCACCTTCTAGAAGACTCTCAAGTCTCCTAACCCTAGGTAATATTCTAGAAGGAATATTCCCTATCTCATGGAATATTAAATATGGAATAAAATTAAATAATAATATATCACACTAGAATATTATTATTGCTCCCCCCATTTGGCTCCAATTTAATCAATTAAATCAAACCTCTATTTGATTAATATTTATTAATCTGATTGATCGATTTACCTCCCTATGTTTAAGATATAACGTCCGTTGATTAACTAAATTACTGACAAAATAATTAATAAACTTCTTATTCATTTCCGAAACTAGTACCACTCAGATCGTTAACCATTATATCGGAACACATCCGCCTGCAGGGCTTAACATATTATTCCTTCCTGAGCTCATTTCGTGGACGTCATCAACCCAGCGCACTGGGACACAGTTACCATAAATAATTTATAATAGCACACTATATAAATATTTTTATTTACCATAATACCGAGTATGTCATCCTAACCGAACAGGAATCACCCTTGGTAAATCAAATAAATAAGTAATAAATATACATGTCTATTTTATATTATCTTATAGTTTTAGAGAACGCATCAATCACTGAAGGTCTAGATTACAACAACGATCAGTGAGTCTCATAATCTTTGCCTTCCACGGTTCTGTTCAATACTTAACATAAGTACTAGTGTAGTTCTCCAGTCAAAGATCAATTGAATCAAGAATACACTACAGTCTTTTTCCAAGTGGAGTCTCACTGCCAGTCTAGACTGTGAACAAATAATTTAGTCTTCCAAGGAGTCGATAGGTGACCTTTCTGTTCGAGACACCACGAACCACACTATCTCAATGTAAGACAAGGAGTATGATTGCATAAATAAATAAACTGCAAGCATATGTACTTTGACCGAAACATGATTGCCAGATTAGAATGAAATTGTTCATATCTAAAAGCCAAGCTTTTACAGCATATTCAACACACTTTGCCTAATCGATTGTTTTAATTCTATTGTGCATATATGGTGGCCTATGTTGAATGCCTGATCGAATAAAAATCCATCATGATTAAGGCCGAGAGGCTGTATGGTCGCATGTAACGACCACCCCTTTGAGGGTGGACATGTGCTCGAAGACAAAAAATCCATCATGATTAAGACCGAGAGGCTGGATAGTCGCATGTAACGACCACCCCTTTGAGGGTGGACATGTGCTCGAAGACAAAAAATCCATCATGATTAAGGCCGAGAGGCTGGATGGTCGCATGTAACGACCACCCCTTTGAGGGTGGACATGTGCTCGAAGACAAAAAATCCATCATGATTAAGGCCGAGAGGCTGGATGGTCGCATGTAACGACCACCCCTTTGAGGGTGGACATGTGCTCGAAGACAAAAAAATCCATCATGATTAAGGCCGAGAGACTGGATGGTCGCATGTAACGACCAACCCTTGGAGGTTGGACATGTGCTCGGAGACAAAAAATCCATCATGATTAAGGCCGAGAGGCTGGATGGTCGCATGTAACGACCACCCCTTTGAGGGTGGACATGTGCTCGAAGACAAAAAATCCATCATGATTAAGGCCGAGAGGCTTGATGGTCGCATGTAACGTGTAGCGCCCCGTTCGATTTATAGAATATCTCAGGTTATTCTATTTATCGAATATTATTTGTAAGGTTATATTTATTTTATTAGTCGCGATGTCGACTTAAATAAAAGGTTGGAGTACTCGATCATTTTATTGGAAAACGTTCGTTGTACGGCGATTTCGGTTCAATCGCGTGAACCGAATATAATCCGTTTGAAATATGGAATTTCGAGAATTAATTTTTATTATTATTTATCTTATTTATTGTTATTATTCTTTGTTGTAAGCTAAAATTATTTAAATGTCTAATGTGATTTAATTGTCTAATTGCTTAATTGTCAAAATATTATTTAATTGCCAAAATGTCTAAATGATATTATTATAAATTATTAAATTGTGTATTTGTATTTTTACTAATATTATTATTATTTTAAAAATCTTAATTGTGTGTATTGTAAATATATATATTATATATCCGGCTTATTTATATTGCAATTTATCGAGCCCGAGAAGAAGAACCGAATTAATGCTACGTAGTCGGGCCCGAGAATCGATTCGTCTCTTTGAGCTCGCCCTGAACCCGCGACCCGGACCCCGCCTAAAACCCGTGAGATGTGTGTGCTCGTGTCTTGTTTGCTAAGGCAACTTAAAGACCTAAATATGTATATATATATATATATATATATATATATATATAAGTATCTCTATCCCCTTCTCATTCACGCTCATATCAGACCCCAATTCCCGCAGGCCATATTTTCTCCTTCTTTTTGCGGTCGCGGTTGATCAGGATCTCTCGCTCGAGAAATCTGTCTGTCGCTATCATCGTCCCTCTCCTCCGTCATCTTATATCATCGCCATCTGTGAAATTAATCCCGCCACCATCTCCGTCCAGCATCAACCGTCGCCCTCAGTCATCACCTTCCCCTAGCTTTGAAGTTTTCGATCGCCGTGAAATTTCGCGAGGACCATCCTTCCGGCGATTCCTCCTCCTACGTTGCAGCAACTCCACCGCTGGCGACCTCCTATTCGCGAGCAGGCCCCAGCTGCGATCACGACCACTTCCGGCGAACCCTCCAACTCTGAATTCCGTCTCTGCCCTCTCGCCCTGATCCTCTCGTAGTCGCCGCAAGCCCGTCAACACCTCAGCAGAGAGTAGCCTCTTTTTTCGGCGAGACAAAGCTTGCCGTCGAGCCTCGAGCCGTTTCCCGTGCCGTTCGATCGAGCCCGTCAACCTTTCGTTCGTTCGTTTCCGTTTATTTCCCGAGAACGATACAAGGCTCGACTCGTCTCGTTTAATTTTACGTCTCGTTTATGTTGTGTATTTGATTGTCGTATGTGAAGGTTTAAGTCAAGAATATATGCCTATGTGATTTTGTGTGTATCCGTCAGATTATTTGTGTTGTTTAAGAAATTGTGCGTTGACGAGCCTTTCGATTTTGGAAAATCAAACGTGGCCTCGTCAACTCGTGAATTTGTCGCTGTGCGGTGGAACTTACGTCGTCCATAGTCTTATGGCGAAGACTTCAGACGGATTCTTCGTAAAACGAGTCGGTTATGAATTGTTGAAATTGTTTAATTGTTATTTTGATATATAAGTTATGATAAATTCTGTGATGCTCGTATCAACGTGAAATTTTATGTGCTCGACCCTCTGCTGGAAATACATGTTGTGTAAAAATTTCAGATTTAAATAATATTTTTTGCTATTTTTAATAATTGTTTGTAAATCTGAGCAGAATCTTGTAAAATGCATATTAAATTCCGTTGTGCCTTAAAAATTATGAAATTTGAATATGTTGTCTCCCTGTGTGTTTTCTCGGTCATGTAAAAGTTTCGGAATTTTTGGACTTCGTTTGCTATATTTAAAAATTATTTGTTTTATTATGCAGCTTCATAATTTACTTTTAGTAAATTGAATTCTTGCTGGAAAATTCTGAAACTTTACTGAGATGCTTATTTTATGTACTTATTAATGCTGTTAAAATATGAAAATTTTTTGAGTTCATTCTGATTCGATTTTGATTTAAATTCGATAAACTGCTGAATTTCGTTTGAATTTTTAAAATAAGAAGCAGCAGTTAATGTTAAGGGCTGATATTTTTATATGTTGTTTATATCATGCTGTAGTATATTGTGTAAATTTATCAAGTCCTGAATCATTCATTAAGTTTGAGTATAAATTCATGGCTCGGTTTGAGTATAAATTTTATGTCCTCGACAGAAGAGATAAGGAGAGGAGATCAGATGTAAGCAGGAGATCGAGAGGGTGGTAGAACGGAGAAGACAGCCTGAATTCACTCTTAGATCGAGTCATTCAGACTCGACCAGAGTGGGGGAGGGGACTAGATGATATGGGATATTATATAGCTGAGGAATAGACCGGTTTGAATCATCGGTCGAGCAAGCTCAAAGTGGAGAAAACCGCATTGGCCGAAGGATGATCGACCAAAAGGGAAGAGATCGAGCAGAATAGCAGAACTGGTCGGGGATCGACCTAGCGATGAGGGGTTCGATCAGATCGAGCACCCAACAGGTGAAGAGCAGTCGAGAGCGTGGCTTGAACGCGAGAAAGCGCGTGGGTGGCGTTAGAAGACCCTAACGACATGCACAGAGGAATAATCTCCCTCCACTCATAGGGACACGTGGCGAGAATACATTGGTGCAGAGCAATAGTGGCGATAACCACCTCTGACATCTTTGACACACGCACACTGTGTGTGTACGGACGGGCAGCACGGGTAGGACAACTCACCAAAATTCGGGCAGCTCCTAGGGCAGGTATCTCACTCCTATATATATAGGAGTGGGTCTTTTCTTGTAGCCTACGATTTATCCATTCTCTACTTTGGAAAATTGAACAAACACATACTGACTTAAGCATCGGAGGCTCTTCACTGGAAAACCCCTCTAGTGTGAGAGTTTTGTACAGGTGCGCGACGTTCTACCGGCGAGGAGAGGGAGGCAAGCGGATTTCAAGCCGGTCGGAGTGTTTTGCGTTACCAACATGTTTCTAAGATCCCTTATTTCTAAGCAAGATACATTTACAAGATTATGTATCATCATTCTTTAACATGGCTTCTTAGGTCCTTATGTCGTCATACAGATCTCATGGCACTTCTATCATATTCTTTACTAGGTCCGTACACGACCTCAGATGACCCCTTATTTAGGTCGTTAAAGCCCCTCATCTTGTCGAGCTTTTGTAAGTTGACCCTTATCCTGAGGTACTACACCGAGTTCCTTAACTAGGTCAGACCATGATACTGAGCTAAGTCTATCCTACACTAGATAATCCAAGCTAACCACTCTAATCAGTCTACCAAGTTGTTGAGTGTTGTACGAAGCCGCTATTAGTGTTATATACTGAAAGCTTGACTTTGCATGTTATTACACATTTGCCCTTTATGAATGAGAATCATGTTAGATTAAACAAGTTCTACGCTCTGTTGTTTGCACTTAGATAGAGTGGGTCGTCATCGAGCGAACCATAGATCATTCTATCAGTTACTTGCGAACAAGAATAGTTTTTCACAACCTAGATGGACATGAACACCCTATTTGCACGGTTATAGTGTCAACTGTACAATTTGGCTTGACTGATTAGTTGCACTAGTCATTTATGTATTGAACAGGATCCCGGAGAGGAGAAGTTCATTTTATCCTGATCGTCGTAAATGAACTAGGCTTCGGTTAATTACTGCGTTCTCTTAACCCGTAAGATATTAAACAGGCAGATATATATGGTATATATTACTTTGATTCACTTGGGTGAAGTTCAGTTCGCTGGATTAATATTCCTACTGTTTTGGGTAATATTACTATATATAGGATGTGCTGTTAGGATATTTATGGTCACCATGTGCGTTAGTTAGATGATGTTCTCGGAGTGAGTTCATGAATTATTGTTATGCTAAACCCTGCAGGTAGATTAAATTCCGGCATAATAAGAATTTGATGAACGAGTGCTAGCTTCAGTGAAATAATAATAAATTAATTAATTCTTGATTGTCAGTAATTAAATTAATTAATGAACATTATATCTTAAACGTGCGGAGGTAAATCGAGTAATTATTATTGGAATCTCAAATGTAATTTGGGATAGGAAAAGGGAGTGCAATAATATAATGTACGTGGCCCATTAATATTATTTAAATAATTATAGGAGTGGGCTTGACCCACAGTTAGTCTAATTAATTAAGGAGCCCTATTTCTAATCTCCTAAGGGTCCCTACCGTAGCTCTATATATACATCATTAAGCTCATGAGAAGAGGATCACAATCTCATAAGTTCGAGAAACACGCCCATGCCTCTCTCTCCCCCTTAAGTTCTCATTCGAATTTTATCTTCTTCTTGTTGCTCCACTGGTACAAGTGGAAGAGAGATGTATTGAATAATACAGTAGAAGATCCATATATTATCGAGACCTGTGATTTACAAGAAGTTGACGATTTACGAGCCTGAGCCCGAGACCCGTCAACTGACCTGACGCCGCTGACAGGCTGAGCCGATGGCCACCAGCCGCGACCAGCTGGAGAACCGCCGAGAACCGGCCAGCCCGCGACACGACCGGCGATGACTCGACCATCGCGACCCGACCGAGAGGACGCGACACACACGGTGATTCTACACGTGCGACACAATCCTGATTCACGCGAGCCCGAGACTTCCTTTCGTGTGATCTGATTTGTTCGTGTGTTGTGTACGGCCATCCAGAAGATCAGCCAGATCGCCATAAATTTTAAGACATTAGTTTTCTACGTCAAATCTTTAGATTCGCTACGCATAGGTTTACGTTTGTTATTGAATTCGTGATTTGTACATAACAAGATCCTCACAGATCCCAACAAGTGGTATCACAGCACTTGGTTAATTTGTTTTGTACAAAGTTTGAATTTTTATGGCTTTATTTGACAAGATGTGTTTAGACGTAGCCATATATTGGATTATATTTGCATAATCGATTTTGCAGGAAAATAGTTAATCCACTATTATGGCCGACTATGTATTTGATGAATGTTGTTGAATGTGATGTATGGTTTTAAATTTGTTTTTAAAGCCTCAGACATGTCGAGGAATTGATAGATAAATGTTTGTAATAATTATTCGCCCGGGGATTGACCAGATAGATTTAATTATTTGTTTAGAAAATATGTACATCCATTCGTTGGATCTAGGATCAAATTATATAATTTTGTTTGATGACCGGGAGATCACAAGAGATCAACGAGCCTCAAAAAATTAAAAAAAAAAAAAACGGCGTTTTTCCGACCACCGGCGGCCGGGCGGCGGTGGTCGGCGGCGGCTGAGGGAGGTGGAGAGGTTTTGCCTTGATGACCAAGCAGTACAATATCAATCAGGATTCTACTGCTTAAGGAGTTCCAGTTGAACAGGGAAAGAACTGTCACAATTTCCTTGTTTAAGGTGACTCAATATTTAATGGCCATATTAGTGGATTTATTTATTTATTTAAATCCATTATGCCATTAGTTATTATTTATGCATGTTAATTAATTATGTTCTTGCATGAGATTTATTTAGTATTGCAAGAAAAATTATGAATGTTAATTTATTATGTAATGCATAGGATTAATTTAGAATTGTGTCAATAAATCATGCATGTGCATTGACATATATTAATTTAAAATTGCATGAATTATTATGCATGTTAATTAATTATTGTATTAACATAGATTAATTTAGAACTGCATAAGTAGTTAAAAATCCTCATTAAATTATACTCTCTCCTACTTTTAATAAATGTCGTTTTGAGAAGTTGCACAGTAATTAAGAATATTTGTTTTGCCAATAATAACCCTCATAAGGATAGAGATGGATGTTTTGATAAAAGATGAATAGTGAATATAAAAAAACATAGTTAGATGGGGGTAATAATAGAAAAATATGCACAAAATAGCCATTTATTTAACAAATGATCAATCAAGCCAGGATGACAAATAATAAAAATAGAAGGGAGTACTAAGTTTGAGAAGAGATTTTAAATTAAAGTTAATTGTAAAATTCCTAAGGCCTCAATTTCTAATTTGTCGGTAATGAATTTATTGCGTTAATGGGCTCCCCCACGGGTGACATTGCAAAAATTAATTGTAGGAAATTACCAGGACAAATTTTTAAAATTAGACGGTTAGTGAGAATCTTAAGAGAGCGCACGGGCCTCCCCACGGGGAACGTGTAATCAATTTTGACGACCTCAAAATCGAGAAATGGGATTCACTGAGAATGCGATTTATTTATAAACTCCCCACGGGGTCCTTGAATTTATTGCATGGCCAAATGGAGACCGACTATTAATTTTGTTTGTCATGAATTTGGTTTTGACTTATGGAAAAGCCCTTCTCTTACAAAATGCGAGTTTGTAAGGCGACCCGCATAGCATACATTCTCACGAGGTGTAATAGATGTCGGTGAATTTAGTTAATATTGTTTTGAGAATATCAATATTAACAGTTCAATTCAATTGTGTTTAATCTATAAAATTTTTTTGCATGATCCTCAGAATATTCATCATGTCATTCAATCCGTTGTTTGTCATTCTAAAAGAAAATCAGTTTACTGGTCCTAATTACATTGATTGGAAGAGGAACTTAGACATAGTGTTGATTGCTGAGAGTTATAAGTTTGTTATCACTGATGCTTGCCCGACAGTGCCGGCGGCAGATGCTCCTGAGTATGATAAAGAAGAGTATGATCGGTGGAAGAAGGCTGATGAGATGGCGAAGTGTTACATTCTGGCTTCTATGTCGAATGTTCTTCAACATCAGCATCAGTCTAAGGACACTAAAACAGATATACTACTCCATCTTAGGGATCTGTTTAGACATCAGTCTAGGACTGCTAGGCAAGAGGCTTTGAGTGCTCTAATGAATACGCGCATGGCAGAGGGCACACTCGTAAGGGAGCACGCCCTCAGGGTTATGGCGCAACTCAATGAGCTTGAGGTTGTGGGAGGTTATATTGACGGGTGTTGGGTTCTATTAGGAACGTCAACGACATGCACAGTATTGAATTTATCGAAATAAATCCTAATGCAACGGAATCTATAGTTAGGATTAAGACATTACCTTTTAAATTTTTTGCCGACTAAGAGACGTTTCTGATTTTCGTTGATGGAGATCGTCTGATTACCACAACCCAATTGGTTGAAGGATTTGGCCTTTCTCGATTCTAATCGAGTGTTGAATCACGAACGGATCACCAGATTGAAAGGTCGGGTTGGAACTAACTTTGGATCGCATCTCGGTCAGGTCGGGTTGCAGCGGTTCGGTTGCGGATACGGATCACGGGTTTGCGCTGACCGGGATCGGGCAATGCGAGTCGCGGTCGCTGTCTGTTGCGCGTCGGGACGTGACACGCCGGTGGCAGACGGTCACGAGGTGCGCAGGCGCGTGTGGGAGTGGAGTCCTAGGTCGAGGCGGACTGGGGCGAACAATGTCGGGTGTCACGCGGGCGTGCTCGGGATGTCTCCTATGGGCGCGAGGAGTTCTGGTCGAGCGAGGTCTGTCGGACGCGTGGAACACGGACGTCGGATCACGCAGAACACGAGCAGGATTAACGGGATCAGCGTGCACGTGATGCGCGAAGGAGCTGGGCGTCGCGGCTGGGACCTGTTCACGAAGCTCAGCTGCGTGCGGTTGCGGGCCTGTGCTCTCCACTGCGTGCGTTTGGGCTCGGGACGGGTTCCGGTGACTTCGGCAAGCGGCGGCGATTTTCGGCGACTCTTGGTGGCTGCGGTCGGCGGCAAGGGGTGGCTGGATTATTTGATCTTTAAGGTTTGATAAATATCACCTTAAAATCTTCTAATGAATTACCTAAATACATACTTCAATTAATCTTGGTGGTGCAATTAATTGAATCTCCCAAACAATTGAACAAGACAATCTTTCTCTCAGGAATAAGGAAAAATCGACCCTCACAAGGATTGACAAAAGGTTGGGACATGGTGTATTTTTATAGGCTCTATTAGGGACCTTAAGGAGGTACTAAATATGGGCTTATCCCATTTGAGAAAAGAATCCTAATTCTACTCCATATGTCTTTCCAAACAAGGATAAACCTCCTTCTTCCCAACATCACCTTCTAGAAGACTCTTTAATCTCCTAACCCTAGATAATATTCTAGAAGGAATATTCTTCTATTAATGGAATATTAGTTATGGAATAAAATTAATTCCTAAAATCCTAATTAGAATGAAATAATAATACATCCCACTAGAGTATTATTATTTCTCTCCCCATTTAGCTCCAAATTTAATCAATTAAATCAGACCTCCACTTGATTAATAAATATTAATCTAATTGACAGATTTACCTCCCTATGTTTAAGATATAACGTCCGTCGATTAATTAAATTACTGACAAAATAATTAATCAACTTCTTATTCATTTTCGAAATTAGTACCACTCAGATCTTTAATCATTATGTCAGATGATCATCCACCTGCAGGGTTTGACATAATATTTCTTCCTGAGCTCATTTTGGGAACGTCATCAATCCAGTGCACTGGAACATAGTGAACGTAAATAATTTATAATAGCACGTCATATAAACATTCTCATTTACCAAAGTACCGAGTATGTCATCCTAACCGAATAGGAATCACCCTTGGTAAATCAAATAAACAAGTAATGAATATACACGTTTATTTTATATTATCTTACAGCTTTAGAGAACACATCAATAACTGAAGGTCTAGATTACAACAACGGTCTGTGAGTCTCATAATCTTATCCTTCTGTGGTCTTGTTCAATACTTAACATAAGTACTAGTGTAGTTCTCCAGTCAAAGATCAATTGAATCAAGAACACACTACAATATTTTTCCAAGAGGGGTCTCACTGCCTGTCTAGGCTGTGAACGAATAGTTTAGTCTTACAAGAAATCGATAGATGATCTTTCTGTTCGAGACACCACGAATCACACCATCTCAATGTATGACAAGGAGTATGATTGCATAAATAAATAAACTACAAGCATATGTACTTTGACTAAAACATGGTTGCCAGATCAAAATTGTATTGTTCAAATCTGAAAGCCAAGCTTTTACAGCATATCTAACAATCTCCCACTTATGCTTAATAAGCTCATGGCTATCACTAACCACAATTTTTATTTTCAATCTAATTCTTAAAGACTATTCTACTATATCGCTGTAACACCTGACTGCCGTTCCTTTTATGTGTCTTATAAAGACTTTCGCCGGTAGGCTCTTCGTAAAAGTATCTACTAGGTTGTCCTCTGTATCTTGGCAATAACGAATTCTCCTCGTCCAACGATTTCTCGTATTAGGTGGTACTTGTGCTCTATGTGTTTACTCGCTTTATGAGTTCGTGGCTCCTTCGAATTTTCTACTGCTCCGCTGTTATCACAGAACACTGTAATTGCATCGAGCAAACTCGGCACGACGTCACAGTGAAGGAGAAAATTCCTGAGCCAAACAACTTCTTTCGCTGCCTCTGAGGCTGCTACATACTCAGCTTCCATGGTTGAGTCTGCCATGCATTTCTTCTTGACACTCCTCCATACAATGGCTCCTCCTCTTAAAGTAAACACAAACCATGAGGTTGACTTGCTTTCGTCCCGGTCTGCCTGGAAATCAGAATCGGTGTAACCCAATGGAAGCAATTCATTTGTCTGGAAAATCAACATGTACTCCTTAGCCCTACGTAAGTACTTAAGTATTTGTTTTACCGTAGACCAATGTTCTGGTCCTGGATTACTCTTATATCTCGCCACCATGCCTACAGCATAACAGATATCAGGTCGCATACACAACATCGCATACATGAGGTTTCCTACTACCGATGCATAAGGAGCTGCCTTCATGTCCTCTATCTCTTGAGGCGTCTTTGGGGACATCTTCTTAGATAGAGGGATTCCATGTCGAAAGGGAAAATCCCCTTTCTTTGAATCATGCATGTTGAATCGCTTTAGGACAGAATCTATGTATGTGGATTGGGATAGGCACAATTTTCTCTTCTCTCGGTCCCGAATGACCTTGATTCCGAGAACATGCCCTACTTCTCCCAAATCCTTCATATCAAACTGCTTGGATAACCATACATTTACGTTCGATAACATTTTCACACTGTTTCCAATGAGAAGAATATCTATCTACATATAGCACAAGAAACACCACCACTTTCCATCACTTTTCTTGTACACACAGTGCTCATCCGAACATTGGGTAAATCCACATGATTGGACAACCTCGCCAAAACGGATGTTCCAAGACCTCGAAGCCTGCTTCAGTCCATAAATGGACCTCTTTAGCTTACAGACCAGATACTCTTGTCCCTTTGCAATGAACCCTTCCAGCTGCTGCATATAGATGTCCTCGTCCAAATTCCCGTTAAGGAAAGCTGTCTTAACATCCATTTGTCAAATCTCATAATCCATATGAGTGGCTACAACCAAGAGAATCCTGATGGATTTTACCATAACTACCGGCGAAAAAGTTTCCTCAGAATCGATCCCTTCTTTCTGACTATACCCTTTCGCAACAAGCCTAGCCTTGAAGGTCTCAACCTTCTCATCTGCTCCTCTCTTTCTTTTATAGACCCACTTGCATCCAATGGCGTGTACGCCACTGGGTGGTTCTACAAGATCCCAGACCTGATTGGAATCCATAGACTCCATCTCAGATTTCATCGCCTTTTGCCAAGACTCTGCATCCCAATCTTGGAGTGCCTCATTGTATGTCCATGGGTCAATTTCAAAAACATCTGGGACGGCCTCAGAAGACTCTCCCAGACACATGAATCGTTCGGGCTGCCGGACAACCCTCCCACTACGAATTGTTAAAATTGGATTTAACTTTATTTGAAATAAATCGATTAATCCCAAGAGCGTTCATATCGAATAATTAAGAATCATAACTGAATAGCGGAAGCGTACCTGATAAATTAATGTTGATTGATTTCATTAAAACTTGGGATTTTAGAAATCTTGCAAAAGACCGTGATCCTTATTTTCTCTATTTCTTCCTATTTAACGTATAAAAGAAAGAAAACTGGGTTGAAGAAATAAGATGCCCAACCCTCCTTTTATACAGATGAGCTATTAATTTCCCACCTAATGCACTTAATGTCACCGACAACAACCCACCTAATGCACTTAATAATGCATTTAATGCTTAATGCCACCAGCAACTTCATTCTTTTATTATTATTATAAATAATAATAATTCCTTATGGGTTATCTTTATGGGCATCTCTAACGCCCCACTTTTATTTGCCGAAAATCAAAATAAATTTTTCAAATTATTTCAATAAATACTTGAGGCGTTACTCATTTTCAAAACGGTTTAACAATACTTAACCAAATTTTAAATACTCAATCATTCACCAATACTTAAACAATCATCCATACTCAATTATCAATACTCAAATTCGCAATCCAATAATCAAATCATCCTAGGGAGTACACTCCCTATCAATAATCCAGAAATCAATAATAAAGAAAACAGTAATAGCAATATTCAGTTTTTGGCGGAAGCAATATCATTTATTAAGACCACCACTCGCATCCCTTCGCCGTGCCCACAACACTAACCTGCATCCATGAAGAGCAGGTGGGGATGAGCACAATAGGAAAATCGAGGTGCTCACCGCTATGCAATAATTAATATTCGATAATCAATAAACAATTTTAGGTATGGTCGCAGCATGTATACGAATCAATAATCGTCCCATCTCCTATCAATAATCAATAATGAGTCTCATGTGCACACCTATAGCAATAGACTACTGCCGAACTATATACCGAACGCCTTATCTAAGGTCTTACAACGAGTGCTCGGCCAACAGGTGCAATAATCCACCCCGAACGCCAAAACTTGCGCCTTGGCCTTACATACGAGGATCACCAGCCAAGGCTCACGCCCTGACTGCCAACAATAATAAAGGAGACTACCCGAAGGTACGTTCTATAGCTACGGGGATAACCGTTCGACGGCCGGTACAGCTCACATCGAAGGCTACATGGTCCACATGCATACATTGATCATACCACAACAACAACAATTAATTAAGGCATAGCAATTTCAAATAAAACCCACCTGGTAGACGAGGAAGTCAAATATACAATAATCAGCAGAAGGTAGACAGAGGGCTCGACTCCTCGAACCTAAAAATTAGGGATTTAACTATTATTAAGGGTTTTGATTAAGGTTGACTAAGCCACACAACAACAGCAAGTAAAACACCCAAACAAGAAACAAGAAATCAAGGCAGGTAAGGGCAAATAGAACAAATTAAAAGGCTTATAAATTAAGCATTTCAACTCATGAAATTAGACACAATTTTTAATCATATGAAGCGCAAGTATAAGCTACAGCAAATACAGTAAAATAATGGCACCACTACAACAGTTAAACATGTTTTCTTTCTTCCTCTTTTCTCAAAAGATTCAACAGCAAAAATCCAAGCCATATTAATTGATTTTAAAAAGTTATGGTAACACTACCTTTAACATGCTTATATCCCTAAACACTCAGCCAGTACAAAATAAATTCTTAGCAAAACAATGGCACCAGATTTGCGCATACAAAACATACAAACATATAAAGCATCTCAATTAGTCTTCCAGATAACCCAGACAAAACATACAAACATATAAAGCATCTCAATTAGTCTTCCAGATAACCCAGACCTTAAGCATGCCGTTAAACTTCTTTATAAAACTAATTTAAGCTCACAATTTCCAGCCAAATATAAGGTGGAAAGGTTCAGTTCAAACAACAACATAATAAGCCATAATCTCAACATATCATAGGAGCAAATCACGCCCAGTGACACCACAAGCAAGCCTCCTTTATTTTCTTTTTCTCAAAAATTAACCAACAAAACCAGCATGCATTTGATACCTTTTATTCTCAACCTGTACATATCATATGAAAAGGCTATATAAACTGAATGCAAAGATTTGAGTATATGCCATTTTCAGCATTTGAACCAGTTCAAACATGTTTCAGAAACTCGGCAAAATCATGCCATAACTCAAGCCAAGAACACATAATAACCTTAGCAACAAACGGTAACAGCATGCTCAAAATAATACCCCTCATTTTTCATCCTTCAATCAAGCAATTATCTCCTAAGTCAAGGTCACATAAACTGAGGTCAAAATGCTTTGAATACCCTTCATTTCAGCATGCCCAAAAATGAAAATAAAAGTAAAACCACAAGTCTCAGTAACCACAGCATATCAAATCGGCCAACAAACAACACATATACACATTCATTTTATTCTTCATTTCCACCAAGTATAACAAGCTCTCATAATACCTCGCCTTTCTCTATTAATTTAGAATAAAGAGGTGAAGTTGAATAAAATTCCATAAAGAAACCACATAAATTCAGTATCGAAATATAACCCTACACGGATAACATAGAAAGAAAGGAAGCAACTCATACTAATCATACTCAACACAAACAGTTCGCCATCTAAAAAGAAATTCGTCTAACGTGGCCTCAAATTTCTTAACTGCTGAAGCCTCAATCACACTAGCAGAATGTTAGGAACATCAAAACTTAGGTTCAAATGAGCACAACAGAGCACAAAAATCTCAGTCAAGAATGAGGTAAAGAGGTACAACCTATATACCTTTCGTCCCGAATAAAATGGGGAAAGAGATTCGGGTCTCGTCCACACGATATGGGATCTCGTTTCTGGGAAAAACGGGCCCGGTTCGCTGCAGTCCGGACATCCACACGTCCTCAAAGGCAGCTCGACTGCCACTGTTCAAGCTCTCGGGCTGTTGCCGGGTAACCGGACATTGAAGAACAGACTATTCGGGGCTCATGGCAAAGGATCGACCCACTTTTCTTCTCGCCCGGGGCTCGAAAGGGCTGTCGTCCATTGGAAAAGTCCCCGCTGCTCATCATATAACACAATCGGCGCTGCTGCTGCTCGGAAATGAAACCGACGACTGCTCGATAAGAGCCTCGGGCGGCTGTTACTCGGACACCGGTGAGTTGCTCGCAAAACAAAGGCACACGACGGCGGCTGGTAACGTCTCGACGGTGGCTGGGATTGGCAGCGAGGACGGCTCGCAGACGTGGAGACCGGCGATGAGAGGATGCTCGATGGACAATTTCGCGGCTGCTTGCTTACAGGCGACGCCGGCGGATAGAGCTCGGGCCGTCGCTGACTGAAATTCGCCGGAAATCGGGTGTGCTTGCCAGGAATCTGCTCTAATCGCCATCTGCTTGTTCTCAGTCGGGCCTATCGGAAGTTTGCCGTCGCCGGATGGATTCTCCCTCACTCGCCTGAAGTCGACCTCACAGAAATTCGCTCTCGTCGTGGCTTCCTGGGGAGGGCTGACGAGGGGTCGGATGAACGGACGGAAGCTGCTGCTCATCACGGCGGGCCGCTGTTGCTGTTCGAAAATGGAGTCGCGCGGCTATGGTGGATTGACGGAAAGGCTGAGATTGGCGATTGGAAGCTGGGATCTGCAGCTGCACGCGAGTTTGCCGGAGAAGAAAGACACAATGGCGTGCGGCGATTCTCGTGTTTCCGGTGGGGCGCGGCGCTGTTCCAACCCGGACGGTCGCCGTTGGTCTGTGGATCGGCGGAAAAAGACCGCTGGCTGAAAGGATTTTCTGAGGGAGGTGGGTTTGCTGCTCATTCGAGAGGAGATGGGAGCAAAGCTTAAAAATTTTCTTCCCTTGATCGATTTTGAAGAAATGGAACAAGGGATTCTGGCCGATATTTAAGCAGAGGAGGGATCGGTCGCGAGAAAAATCTCTCGCAAAAATCTCAACTGGTAATCAAATGGAGAGACTCGGTCTCACGCGAAGAAAGAGAAGAAAAAGGCTGGCAATCTCCACTTGGGCCTCATAATTAATATCATTTGGGCCAAAAATAATACTCACAAATGAGCTTGATTAAGTCAAAAGGTAAAATCATAATTGGGCTGGAATTTCTCACATAAATTGGGTCGAAATCATTTAAATCGGGTCGAAAGAAATACAACGCGATAATAAAATTTTTTCGATCGATTCGATTGGCGAAATTAATAAATAATTTGACTTATTATATTAATTAGACTACATCTAATTAATTAATAATAAGTCTAAACAGATAATGTCGAGCAATAATACAATATAGACAATTAGTTTAAGTAATAATAATAAAGCCAATAAATAATATTCGAAAAATCCAATACTCGAATGGTTAGATTCATTTTACGCGATGAAACCGAAATCGCCGAACGACGAACGTTTCACAATAAAACGATTGAGTACTTAAATGTATAATTTAAGTAGGTATCGCGACCAATACAATAAATATTATCTCATAAATGAAATTCGATTAATAGAATAATCCGAGAAATTCTATAATTCGAACGGGGCGTTACAACTTTATTTACACGGCTTTTGGGGACTCCACCCATTAATAATTTTGACCCAAATTTTATGTTATTGAGGTCCTTAAGTGTAATATTATTATTTGGTACGTCACCAAATAATAATATTACGGGGTGTCCACATTTAATCATTCCACAATCTAAATTAAGTTCCTCAGCCACTGTACAATAGTTTGATCACTTAATTTGGCTAAACATTATAATGACCCAATGTATTAATTACACATATTTAATCCCAAATAGATCCAACAATCTCCCACTGGATTAAATATGTGTCCTGATAATACATTATACCTTATGAGCTCAAAATATGGTCATTATTACATAACTTGAACAATCTGGTCCATTAATCATAACAATATAGGACTAAAGCAGTTTTCGCCGTATAGACACAGCTAAAACTATCAATAATCACATATATCACCATGATTAAACGACATAGATTAAATTGTGGAACATGTAGCATGAAAATTACATGAATGTGATCAGCACGTGTCAATTTTCAACTAGTCCAACATTAATGAAATCATTAAATACCATAACATAATGTACAAAGTGTCATGAACCAAAAAATGACAAAAATATGTAGCAAATGCTCCCACTAGAATGAAACTTCCTAAATGTGTAACACACCCATATGAGCAGTATGCTCGTGAAATACCATAGGTGTTACATTTTTAGTTAGGGAATCTGCTAACATAGATTTTGTCCCTAAGTGTTCGATGAAAAATATGACCACTTTGTACCCTCTCCAAATGGTTTGATCTCCTATGTGGGAGTATATAATCCTTAGTTCTCCTACGGTATCTCATCACCCTTTTGGCTGCTTTCCAGTGATCCAATCCAGGATTACCTGAAAGAAATTTCTTAATTTCATGCAACATGCACATATCGATTTGTGGCAATCAGAATGTCATCCACATACAAAACCAGAAAAAAATATTTACTCCCTCTGAACTTGTGATAAACACAATCATCAACAACATTCATCTCAATACCATACGAGATAATTTCTTGATGAAATTTGTGATACCACTGTCGAGACTTTTGTTTGAGCCCATAGATGGATTTTCTTAATCTACAAACCATTTTCTTCGGGCCATCGACCTCAAAGCTTTCTGGTTGTACCATATAGATCATCTCATCAATGTCACCATTGAGAAATGTCGTCTTGACATCCATCTGATGTAACTCCACATCAAAATGTGCCACTAGAGCCATGATTGTTCTAAAAGAGTCCTTCTAAGATATCGGGGAAAAGGTCTCTTTATAGTCAATCCCTTATATTTGAGTATATCCTTTAGCCACAAGATGTACCTTATACTTCTCCACATTACCGATTACACGAGGTACTACCACCTCAGGTATATCATCAGTGATACGTGTTGCAGTACTTTGTGGTGTAACATCAGGTGCACTCGGTATCAGTGTACTCACTCCCTTCACTTCCTCGAGAACATGTCTACTAGTGGGCTTATGATCTAAAACATAGTCTTCTTCCAAGAACCTCGCATTCGTGCTAACGATTACTTTCTGGTCCTCGAGACTATAAAATAGACTACCTTTCGTTTCCTTAGGATATCCCACAAACACCCTTACTTCTGATCTAGATTCTATGTTATCAGCATCGGTTCTCAGCACATGAGCTGGGCAACCCCAAATCCTGTGATGTCCTAGACTGGGCTTGTGCCCTGACCACAACTCTAATGGCGTAGTCGGTACTGATTTAGAAGGTACTCTATTCAGAATGTAAACTGCTGTTTCTAGGGCATATTCCCAAAACGAATCTAGTAATGTAATATAACTCATCATTGACCTAACCATTTCCATAAGAGTCCTATTCCCTTGCTCTGCCACGCCATTCTGCTGGGGTGTGCCCGGCGGTAGTCAGTTGGGAGGTAATCCCATTATCCGCCAAGTAGTCCCTAATTCATTCGTGAGATATTCGCCACCACGATCCGATCATAGTGACTTGATACTCTTCCCTAAATTCTTCTCCACAACCGCCTTATACTCTAAGAATTTCTCAAAGCATTCAGACTTGCGGTGCAATACGAAAATGTACCCATATCTCAAGTAGTCATCGATAAACGTAACAAAGTACTCGAAACCACCTCTCGCTTGAACAAACATAGGACCACATAGATCAGAATGAACTAGCCCTAACAAATCTTCGGCTCTATTCCCCTTTGATTTAAAAACCTCTTATTCATTTTGCCTTCCAGGCAAGACTCACAAGTTTGACAAGCCTCGACTTCTAACGACCCCAAGGGCCCGTCTGCTACCAACCTTTGAATTAAGTAATTGTTTCTGTTGCAGTGGAGATGACTTTGGTTCTAGAATATATAGATTGTCTACTAATGAACCACGACATATGAACTTTTTGCCAAAACAAATAACAACTTCATTATCGATAATAGCAAAAAAAACCGTTCATAAACAACTTAGAAACTGAAATCAAATTCTTTCAAAAACGAGGAACATAAAGACAATCCTTCAAAACCAAAGTTCTATCTAAACCAAAATCTAAATAGACGTCTCCCACTGCAACTGCTAACGCTCTACTAACATCGCCCAAGTAGATGGTAACTTCTCCTTCCCTAAGCCATTTGGTTTCCTGGAACCCCTGCAAATAATTACAGACATGATCAGTGGCTCCTCTATCTACACACCAGGTTCTGGTAGACAACACCGCTAAACATGTTTCAACGACTAATGAAAAAGATGTACCTTTATCGCCCTTCTTGAGGAGAGGGCTGTTGGCCTTTCAGTGTCCCTTCTGCTGACAGTTGTGGCACTTGCCTTTCATCTTCTTTGCAGCATGCTGCGGTCGCGCATCATTCATGTCTGCTTTGCCCTTTCCTGCGGACTTCTTCCACTTCTTACCCTTAGGAGGCCTAGAAGAAGAACCTTCACCCCGCTGGGTAACCATCGCTTAGGACTTGTGACGAAACATGCCCTCTGCCGACTGAAGTTCAACAACAAGTTTCGGAAGAGTCATCAACATCTTATTCGTGTTATAATTGTTAGATATGCTGTAAAAGCTTGGCTTTCAGATATTAATAATACCATTTTGATCTGGCAATCATGTTTTAGTCAAAGTATTTATGCTTGCAGTTTATTTATTTATGCAATCATACTCCTTGTCTTACATTGAGATGGTGTGGTTCGTGGTGTCGAACAGAAAGGTCACCTATCAGTTCCTTGTAAGACTAAATCATTTGTTCACAGTATAGATTGGCAGTGAGACCCCACTTGAAAAAAGACTGTAGTGTATCCTTGATTCAGTTGACCTTGACTAGAGAATTACACTAGTACTTATGTTAAGTATTGAACAGGACCACCGGAAGGATAAGATTATGAGATTCACTGATCGTTGTTGTAATCTATACCTTCAGCGATTGATGCGTTCTCTAAAGCTATAAGATAATATAAAATAGTCGTGTATATTCATTACTTGTTTATTTGATTTACCAAGGGTGATTCCTATTTTATTAGGATGACATACTCGGTACTTTGGTAAATAAGAGTGATTTTATGACGAGCTATTATAAATTATTTATGGTACCGTGTTCCAGTACGCTGGATTGATGACGTCCCCGAAATGAGCTCAGGAATGAATATTGTGTTAAACCCTGCAGGTGGATATTTATCCGACACAATGATTAAGGTTCTGAGTGGTACTAATTTCGGAAATGAATAAGAGTTCGATTAATTATCTTGTCAGTAATTTAATTAATCCACGGACGTTATATCTTAAATTGGGGAGGTAAATCAGTCAATCAGATTAATATTTATTAATCAAGTGGAGGCTTCATTTAGTTGATTAAATTGGAGCCAAATGAGAAGAGCAATAATAATATTCTAGTGGGATATATTATTATTTAATTTTATTAGGAATTTAGGAATTAATTTTATTCCATATTTATTATTCCAAGACTTAGGGAATATTCCTTCTAGAATCTCACCTAGGGTTAGAAGACTAGAGAGTCTTCTAGAAGGTGATGTTAGGAGAAAGGAATCATGACCTAATATGGATTAGCTTATGGAGTAGAATTAGGATTCCTTGACCTAATGGGATAAGCCCATATTTAGCACCTCCTTAAGGTCCCTAATGGAGCCGATAAATACACCATGTCCCAACCTCTTGAGACACACGTGTGAGACTCGTTTTTTCCATCTTTCAAAGAGAGAAAAATTGTCTTGTTCGAGAGTTAGGGAGATTCAATTAATCGCACCACCAAGATTAATGGAAATAAGTGTTTAGGTAATTCATTAGAAGGCTTTAAGGTGAGATTTCTTTAAACCTCAAACCTTCATATTTTCCGGTCATCTTCCCCAGCCAGTTGCCGCCGTCCGCCCCCGTCGACCACCGCCGGAAAACCACTCCTCGTTCGACTAGGACTCCTCGCTCAACAAGGACTCCTCGCTCGACTAGGACTCCTCACTCAACCAGGACTCCTCGATCGACCTGGACTCCTCGCGCCCTAGAAAATGTGCCGCATGACAAAGACCCTGCTCGCCTAGTCCTCACAGGAATAGGAAAGCCGCAGCGCGCGACCCGCACGCACCCGCTATTCCTCGCCTGATCAGGACTCCTCGCGCGTATAGGAAACGTCCCGAGCACGTACCCGCGTGAGCCCAGACACCGCACGCCTAGTCCTTTCAGGCATAGAAAAGTTGACACACACACGCATCTGTCTGCAACCCGAACCGCTGCAACCCGACCCGACCTGAGACGTGATCCGTTCGTGATTCAGCACTCGACTAGAGTCGACAAAGGCCAAACTCTTCAACCGATTGAGTTGTGGTAATCAGACGATCTCAATCAAAGGAAATCAGAAACGTCTCTGAGTCGGCAGAAATTTTAAAAGGTAATGTCCTAATCCTAACTCTAGATTCCGCTGCGTTAGGATTTATTTCGATAAGTTAAATACTGTGCATGTTGTTGACGTTCCTCACAGAACCCAACAATAATTCAACCGAAATTGTTCGAAGCTCTTCGGCAAAGGCTGGAGCACTATATCAACCTTGGTTTCCCCGTCAATAAAAGCCCCAAGAACCTCCAGCTCATTCAGCTGGGCTATCATAGCAAGAACATGATCCTTTATGGAAGTGCCATCACGCATGGTCATATTCATCAGAACCCTCATGGCTTCATGTCGGGCAGCCCGCGACTGATGGCCAAATAACTCCTTGGGATTAAGAAGCATCTCTGCTGCAATGTCCATAAACTGATGTTGATGTTAAAGTACATTTAACAATGATGCCAAGATGTAACACTTCGCCATCTCGTCAGCCTTTTTCCACCGAGCATACGCCTCTTTCTCATTATCTGGCGCGTTGTCGGGAGGCACATCCGGACAAGCCTCAACAGTAGCAAATTTGTACCCTTCAGCAGTTAACACTATATCCAAGTTCCTTTTCCAGTCAATGTAATTGGGACCAACAAGTTTGTTTTCTTTGAGAATTACAGACAACGGATTGAAAGGCATTTTGAATTCCTGGGATCATGTAAACGTAGTTTTTACTCAATCAAGTGTTTTTGAGTTTAGCATCAAATATTGATCCCTAAAAACAATATTCAAATAAATTCACCGACACCTCAAAACACTAAATCCCCGCAGGACACAGAGTGTGGACGTCTACGGTTCAAGCAATCGCAAGAGGAAGGATTAATCCCATTAATTAACATACCGTCCAAACAGTACTTAATTAATAGTCGGTTCATCTTTTGGCCAGCGCAAAAATAAAAACAACCTTTCCTTTAATAATATCGTAGTTATTTGCACTTTAAGTGTAACCCATTAATTGGTACTAAGTCTACTACCTAAATTATACGCCCAACTTTGGGTGACCCGTACGCTTTTGAAATATCTCGCTACTACCATCCCGAAGGAGATCTGTCCTTGTGAACTGTGAAATAAAACGTCCTTTGGGATCGATTTAAATCACTTCATTGACAAACCTATAATGGAGGCCTTCGATGTAATTTATTTCAACCAATTACACACTTAATATAATTTTTATTTTGAGGGATTTTCCTAATCATGCCTCTAATCAATTTAACTTGCACATCGAGCAATTAAATCACGTAAGAGCATGCATGATTAATAAGCAATAATAAACTAGGTACTATAATCCAACTATCATGACCATTAATCAATCTCCAATATTACGGAGAAACACAATTCTATCCTTTGCTGAATGTGTTTTCCGTTTCAAGAATTGGAACAACCCTTTCGCGGTGACTCCCACTTAATAGGTCGTCTCCGAGAAAGTCGCCATTGGATCATCACCATGGCATCCTTCTGTGTGTTTGTCACCTCGCCCCGTCGAGATTGGTCCACATCTGTCGGATCAACAATGAATAATATAAAACAAAAATTACATAATTCATTCTATGACATGTGCAAGAGTCGTACATGAGTTTTCTATATAAACTATGCATTGTCCCACCGCGCGAATAATTTATTACAAGCATTCATCAACCCAAAAGCTCCTCGACATGTCCGAGGCTTATAAAGCACCATACATTCATACATGAATCAAAATCATCCATACGGGCCATAATTGTCGGATTTGAAACATGGCTATTTTAAATGTATATGATTTGGCTTCAAAACACGATGGTGCGCGACAAATATGTTATTCACCTCAAATGATAGTGTCCTGTTCGAAACCATGCTTTTCCGGAGACGTCGAACTATTTTTCGCTTTTGCCTCTATTTAGTACTATTTTCCATGGCTATTTTAAATGTATATGATTTGGCTTCAAAACACGATGGTGCGCGTCAAATATGTTATTCACATCAAATGATAGTGTCCTGTTCGAAACCATGCTTTTTCGGAGACGTCGAACTATTTTCTACTTTTGCCTCTATTTACTACTATTTTCCATGGCTATTTTAAATGTATATGATTTGGCTTCAAAAC
>BKCP01007148.1:179036-223692 GCA_008636005.1 Striga asiatica | reverse complement strand
CGAGCCCGGTCTAGCCGAACCCAGCCCGACCGCCCGGCCCAGTCGAGCCGGCGGTCCGGCCAGCCAGCGAACCGGCCGGTTCGACTGGCGGTTCGAGTCAGTTTTGATTCGTGATTTCTGATCCGAGTCCAGTTCCGGAAATTTCAGTATTTTTCCGAGCCAGTCTAGTCCAGTTTAATCGCGTAGATAAGTCCGAGCATTTTAGCATATAATTAAATATTCTGAGCATTATACTTAGCATTATTTTGCTTAAATATTTATGTAGCCTAAGGAGAGTCGAGCCTCCGACCGCTACTCCAGCATCCGCACTTGCGTTCAGATTTACAAGTATTCAGGTAGGGGTCATGTACTGGATGTCACTTCATAGATAATATCTGTACCATGGCAGATGTATGTTTGAGACATTTTAGTTCCGGGTTGGGTGGCCAAGGCCTTTATACCCACCTGATGACCGTTTGGGGGGCCAAGGCCTGTATACCCCATCGGTGTGTGCACACGAGCAGCCAAGGCCGAGGGTCTTTTGACCACATATCAGAACAGAAATCAGAGAACAGTTTACAGTTTCAGCTCTTATATATTTATGTTTCATGATACGTTATTATAGATGATGTTTTGTTCAGTACTGGTCTTTGCGGAGCATAGTGGTTTGCTCACGCCCCCATTGTGTTTTTCAGGAGACGGAGTCGAGCGTGCCGGATGAGCACAGACGTGGCGCAGCGTGGTCATGAGAGTTGGACATATTTTACCAGCATTTTTATGTCCTAGATTTATGATCATGTGTATTATTCAGTTTATGTATGCATGTTTATGTATTCATATTTCGGATGCTTCCGCCAGCGAGTTTTTCTAGACAGTGCGAGATAGTACAGACTATGCATGTATATTTCCATAATCCGCGAGCGGACAGTTTGGTTGCATGTTTTATTATGTCTGTGAGCAAGCTCAGTTCAGTTTAAGTTTTTATCTGCCACATCCCGCAATAAGTCAGTATTTTCGAAAACCCAACTCGCACGTTCTTTCGAAAATAAAAACAAAAATTTTACTCTAATTTTTCAAAGCTAGTAAGGCGGGGTGCGACAATTTCGAGGGCCGACCGGGCCAAAAACTTTTATACATGAGGCCCAGAACCGTCCTAGTCAAACTACGAGCTCGGTTTTAGGTCTGTTGACCACAACTTGGTTCTGGTCGAACCGGCAGGCCAGGCCGGCCCATGGTCATGACTAGTACTCTAAACCCGTAATATGTAAACATGAACGTGCATACAGTACCTCTATTTTGATTCACGAAAAAATATGCACCTTTGGTTTGATTCATTAAAAAATGAGGTTGTAACACCCCGCTCATCAGAGTAAATTTTTCGCAACTTCTACTTCGAAAATACTTATAACTCTTTCAAATATTTTGCGACTAACTCGAGATGCTACTCAAACTCATCTTCTTGAAAATCTGTTTATCTTTAAACTTTCTGTCTAATACTTCTCTAGACATAAAGAAAACAGATTTCCTTTAAACTTGCATTTAACTGTACCATATTCGTACTTCTCGAAATGGTATAAACTTGAAATCTAAAATTTATTAAAAATGCAAGTTCAATACTTAATGTGCATAGCGGAAATACTTAAAAACGTGGTTTATTATACAGACATATCAAATAATTAATAAATGTCCACGTGAAATAAGTGCACGACCACCACCACCACATCTCGAGCTCACACCTCCGGCCCGACCCTGTTACCTGAAAAACACAATGGGGGTGAGTACTGATCCTCTTGTACCCCGAAATCACCCATACTAAAGTAAACAACAATAATAATACAATATCATGATCTTTAGTATATATCTGGACTGAAAATCTGTTCCAGTAACTTAAACTGAATCTGGCCGATATCTGATCGGATACTTGTGCACAATCTGATGGATATTTCTCAAGGCAACTCAAACGGCCTCCATCATAACTTAGGATATACTCTGAGACAACTGAATGCCTCCTCATCCCAAGCGTATAAACTTAAACTGTATACATACCTTGTACATGATATCAATATTATACTCAATGTAATACCCAGTCTGGGTCCCCACCTTTCTTCTTTTGAAAACTTTTGAAAAATGTAAGTGTTGCTCGGTAGCTATATCTGCAAGCTGCATAAAAATATAAACAAATATACTAGGTACTATGCTCGTATACTTAATAAGATTTAACTCTTACTTATCCTAATCTTAAAGATATTCAATAAGCTTAATATGTCTCAAATAAATATTAAGTCATCAAATATCTTAACTTTTTCTTAAACTTTTACTCAAGGTTAATTACTTAACATTATATAAATCATATCTTCAAAATCATAGATATTGGTTTATACTCGCATGTCACTTAAATAACTCGAATGTGAAAATAACTAAATTTCACATTAAACTTGATTGAGTACTTAAACTCAAAACTTGCTTAACTTTTTCTAACATCATCAACATGATTTATAAACTCATCTTGATCTTTTACTCAATCAAATACTTAATTCATCATACATCATATCTCCGAAATTTTAAAAATTAGCTTATATTAAATTTTCACTTAATTAACTTGAAAGTGAAAATAAACTCAAGTCCTACTTCAACTTTTAATCATAACATTTAATCATGATATTAATATGTCATACTTAATACAATCTTTATAAGACTATATACTCAACATATTAAACTAAAACTTTGCTAAATTGCTCATCACTTATATGAGAATTGATCATAATAATCTCACATTAATAACTTGATCATATCATGAATATTCTTGCATATACACTCATCTTTACATATATGCCTTGTAATTATCATAACTCATTCATTTCTCATCTTCAAATCATGAAACTTAACAGTCATATTCTTAACTCATATTTAGACATGTCATAAAAAGTTCATAAATTTATCATGCATATATCTTGACTTATTCAAGTTTAAAGTTGCTGCTGGAAACAAGTACATAAAATTAAGCTTGCATGATAAACTTTAAAAATTCATATCTTGAGTTATACTAAACTAAATGACTTAATTCTTAATCCTATGTACTCCTCTTTTACACAAGAAATAACCATAGGAAGCATAGATTTCCAGATTTTTCATAGCTAGGTAAAAAGTTTCTCATCATAACTGAACACATTTGACATATATATGAGCTGGAAATAACTTATTTTCTAGCATGCTTATATTCATATAAAACTTTAATATCTAAGTCATATAAAAACATTATTAAACACTTAATATCATCTACTAAACATGTAAACTCATTATCAAAACATGAACTTAAGCATGTAACTTTTAAGATAAGTAAATTACCTCCTTCTTGCTAGAGTAAAAACTTGATTCTTTACTTCAAATTCTTCACCTTTCCTAATTTTCTACTACTTATTCTCTCTTACACACTTATATAACTTTTGGTACTTTTCTTTGGTGTGAGAAATCTGATTTTTAGGCCTCCATTTATAGGCAAAAAATGGCAAAACATCATAATGGAGTGAAGAAATGAACAAAATAAACAATTTAAACTTATATACTTAATTAATCATAAACTATTTTATGATTAACTTGTATTCTTATCCAAACATAATTAATCATAAAAAATGGCCTCTAGCTATAGCCATGAATGAGCTTTTTGGTAGATAAAACTTATTCCACCAAGTTTAATAAAATTCTCACCAATTGTTGGAAAAAAAATGCTAACTTAAAGACTTAGCAAAACTTTGTTGTGATTTTGTCATCTCATTCTCACCAATTGATGGCTAAAATTTCGTGCTTAATGCGATATAATTGATTTTATATATTATTGAAAAAATATCACCATTCATTATATAAAATCTTTGGAACAAAATAATAAAAATAATAAAAATCATCCTTTTTTTTATTACTTATGCATTTTCTTTCAAAATGGCTGATTTTTAAAACTCTTTTACTGAAAATTAATGCTCATATAACCGAGAATAATACAATTTATGGAACTCAATTCGGACTTAAAACAAACGTTTACCGTAAAACTGAAAATTCTAAAATTTAAATTCTTTACTCACAGTTTTTCTTCAATTTAATGAACATATTGCTTCTTAGGATCTAATATAATTATCTTGAAATATTCTACATTTACGGAACCACATTCGGACTTAAACCGAACGATTACCGTAAAACCGAAAATTCTAAAAATTTCGGTTTCTCTTAAAATAATTTAAATAGACTATCATGTCTAAATAAATTTTCTCACTTCTTTAAACATTTATCACTTAAATGTTCATGGATACTTAACCGCACTTCGAGACTTAACTTGTATCAACTTATGCTAAGGCTCGATATTATGATCTTATCTTGATGACTAAAACACTTACAAAAATTCTAAGTATTTAGTACTAAGGCTCGGCTATTTCTTAATTAAGTTCAACTCATGACCGAACATACTTGGGTTCAGTTCACTACTTATCTTAAACGATTAATCAAAATATACTCAATTTCGATTATTCGTCATCTTATATTAATTAATCCTGTTTTATAAATCCATTTATAAAAATAAACAGACCGGAATTAATTAATTACTGAACTGGCTCGATTACTTAATAATATTGAACCGAGAATACTTTCGACTTAAAGTCGAATTTTAACTGAATAACTTAATAACTGGCTCGGAACTAGGAACGAGCATTATTAATAAAAGTAATTAGTTCAATTTAGAATAATTACTTTTGTTAATTACTGAATGGGATATTACAATCTACACCTCTTAAAACTATTTCCGTCCTTGGAAATACAGAAACTGAGATATATACAACTATGTATATGTATATATATATATATATATATATCAGAACTCGAAATCTGGAAAACGAGTGCTAATATCAATTTCTCACTTCCCAGGGGCATTTAACTCTATGTGGCGATTCCATTTTATACATACGAGGAAATATCTCAATTCCTCAGCCAATGAATTTTCTGGTTCAAAACTTCTATCGGCTGGTCCTCGTAGGTTAAATCTTACTGAAACTCATTATGCAAAAGCACAAACTCTGAATTGCACACATACTTAAGTAACATTGTTACTTAAAACTTTATGCACACTGGACAACTTGAGAGAAGAAAAAATACTTATCTGACTGCCTATGCAATACATTGCATATGATTTACCCACTACTCAGGCCCTTTCGGTTGCGGAACATCTATATGCCTTGTTGATGTTACTTGTAATCATTAACAAGTCACATCTCCTTGCTTCTCTTCCGAGAAACCTTTTTACTCAATACCACTATTGATATTTACTTTAACTTCTCCGACTTAGCTATAGTCGAGAATTTCGTTGAACTTTCTGTACTATCGTGGAATAACTTGACCATTCTCTGCTCATACCACAATTTCCAGCATTAAGGTAAACTTATTTTACCTCTAATAATGCAACTGTCTTAATTAGGCTCAGTAACATCTCAATTATTGCAGACATCTCCCATCTGATCTCGACGGCATTAAATACTTACTGGTTGTGCATCTTCTGACATTCGGTATAATTTAATCATACCCGAAAACTTATCTCATACTCATCTTTCTTTTATAAACCAACTTGTTAATCCTTCAATCTTCTTCAGCAATGGTCCGAATCACCAATGGATTTAGCACTGCTAAAAATCCAAAAATTCTATTCCTTTCTCCCTCTTAATATCATAAAGAGAATTTATCGAGCTCGAGTAGAAAGATTGAGAATACTCATGCTCAATAATATCCCAAATGATATAAGATGGCTGATTGAAGCAAAAGTTCGTGTATCTGGCGAGTATCCCAATGCATACAAGTATCTGTCAGGTATGGGTAAAAACACTTTTGCCAAGAAACGTAGAGCAAAAAGAATAGGCGGCTGCAATAAATGTGCTCACTGGAACTGTGACACTCGCTGTACTTCTTTGGGCTTTGTCTCAATTAATCGAGAAGATAAAATAACTTTCATCAAGAATGGCTTGAGTAAGGAATCTCTGGATCAAACTATTCAGCAGATTCTTGATACACATACTAGTGGATATGTGCATCCAGAACTGATGTCTTTATGGCTTCTGCTCAAACATGAAGAAAAACTCTATAGTCTGGAAAATATTATTTCCAATGATCATGTTTGTCAACATTGTTCTTGATAGTACCGATGTACTGTATATAAATCTTATCGCTTCTGACAGATAAGAGTCATTTAAGACTCAACTGCTTTCTTATCGGGACTTTTCTTCTTTAAAAGGCGAATCTATCTTCATAGCCAAATATCTCTCATAATAAATGGCTACTGCCGAGTCTTCTCAAGGTTCCAAACTTCTTCAGCCCTCAGAACTGTGTGCATTCTTGGTGGTTCTAAATTTGTAAATGTTCCTCACAACATCTATGTTGTAAGCCAACTGGTGAAAGAGTTGGGAAAACATAAAATCAACATACTTTATGGAGGAACTAGTATCTACTTCTTTAACAACCTCTTAATGGCTGCTAAATGCTTTGATATCCAGGTGAGAAGTATCCTTCCTTTTTATCTCACTTCATCAAAGGTTGTCAAAGATTATGCTACTTTGATGATAACTCTTTCAATTTATGAATGTTTGATGTCTATGATATCTGGTTATGATGCTTTCATCGTTCTTCCTGGTGGATATGGAACTTTAGTGACTACTTTTACCCTTGCTACTTGGGCAGAAATGAAATTTCATACCAAACCTATTGGTTTGTTGAATTTCAATAACTTTTTCCACAACTTGCTTGGATTTCTAAATGAAGGAGTGTATCAAACTTTTATATCTCCCTTTCAAAGAGAAATATTCAAGTCTGCTGACACTTCCTCTGAACTTATCAAGAAGCTTCAAAACAGCATCTCAACAGTTCAAGATTTTGTGGAAACTCCAGGATTCAAACACAAGCGAGCATTTGATCCTTTAGATCTATCTTTGTGAAACTACAGCCATGATGGGTGGCAGAGTTATGGAGTCTTGTGCTCTTGAGACGCACCCTCCCTTTATGCAATATAACTTGTACTAGTTGAGAATTCCTTTATGCTTATCTGTATCTCCTTTTTCTGATATTTCTGTACTAGCTTCTTAGAAATAAGGAACTTATCAACAGTGTGCTCGAATCTTTGTATTCTTTCAATGATATTATAATTTCCATCTATCAAGTAGATTGATTGTGAAAAATATTCTCTTCTCGTATATACTTGATTCACACATCAATACTACTTGTTTCTGGACTGAGATAACTTCTTGATTCAGTCAAGATTCTATGCTTCTTAAACTTTACTCAGTTGTGGTCTTGAAACTTTGCCTCGCGGCATTCTAAAACCACTAACTATATGACTTGAACAGTATAACCATTAATAAATAGCTATACTAAAATTTAAGAAAATTGTTAATTTTTCGAAAACACCTAGCTTGTGCTAGAGTTTCGGTTAATCTATCTTTTCTTGCTTCTTCTCGCCATTTCTTACTTATGGCTTTTAACTCATCATTTATCTTTGAGGACAAATACTTTCTCCAAAGAGAAAAAAAAAAACATATTAGTCTTTACTTATTAAACAGACTATCTTTAACTTTCACATGTCCAGATTACTCTTGCTTAACTTCAAAAATTCTTCAGAGAAGTTAAATAATTATCTCAGTATCTGGAATGTAATACTTATTAACTGATATCTTTTAAGGTTCGATTTTCAAGTCTTCAAGTAAACTCGGACTAGTAACCCTTATTTCAGGTTTCCATAATATTCCCGGCTACATGACTATTATATGTCGATACCTTAAACTTATACTCATTGATTCTTGAAAAATACTTTGTATAGCTGTACTGTCAAGTATTAATACAGAATAACTAATAACTTGATCTCAAACTTTGCCAATTTTAGTTCATGATATCTAACTGATAAGATACCCGAACTTCTGACTCTAAAGATTGACTACTTTCTTAAACTTTATTTCTACGGTTCAGTTTCAAGCCTCCAGGATCTTATCCGGCTTATGGTTCTTATTTCAAACCTCCATGATGTACCCGGACTTATGGCTATTATACACTGAAAAACCGTTACTTCTGATACTGGCTCATATACATAGTCAACCTCTAGAATCAGATATTAACTCAAAACTTAATCTGATGGCTTAACTTAGAATGTTCGAGTCTCTTTATTAATTTATCGTGAAGATTAACTTGATAAATTAAATTTCAAACTTGAATTCTGACTATAGTTCTGACTTCTGATAGGAGGATATATATGATATTACTAAGATTCTTTAATACTAATCTGAACATCTAGACTGATTTCTAGAGTTCGGATATCTGATTTCTTATTGAGCATAGACTTAGTAAATTTGAATATATTTAAAAACATTTATAAAAACTTTTAACAACACTTAGCTGGTAGTTGGTGAGGTGTGAGCGTGGTGTGGTCGATTTTCCTGAAACTGTTTTCTGAAACTTAAACTTTTAGTATACAGAGCACTTACTCTAGCTCTGATACCACCTGTAACACCCCGCTCATCAGAGTAAATTTTTCGCAACTTTTACTTCGAAAATACTTATAACTCTTTCGAAATATTTTGCGACTAACTCGAGATGCTACTCAAACTCATCTTCTTGAATATCCGTTTATCTTTAAACTTTCTGTCTAATACTTCTCTAGACATAAAGAAAACAGATTTCCTTTAAACTTGCATTTAACTGTTCCATATTCATACTTCTCGAAATGGTATAAACTTGAAATCTGAAATTTATTAAAAATGCAAGTTCAATACTTAATGTGCATAGCAGAAATACGTAAAAACGTGGTTTATTATGCAGACATATCAAATAATTAATAAATGTCCACTTGAAATAAGTGCACGACCACCACCACCACATCTCGAGCTCACACCTCCGGCCCGACCCTGTTACCTGAAAAATACAATGGGGGTGAGTACTGATCCTCTTGTACCCCGAAATCACCCATACTAAAGTAAACAACAATAATAGTACAATATCATGATCTTTGGTATATATCTGGACTGGAAATCTGTTCCAGTAACTTAAACTGAATCTGGCCAATATCTGATCGGATACTTGTGCACAATCTGATGGATATTTCTCAAGGCAACTCAAACGGCCCCCATCAGAACATCGGATATACTCTGGGACAACTGAATTCCTTCTCATCCCAAGCGTATAAACTTAAACTGTATACATACCTCGGACATGATATCAATATTATACTCAATGTAATACCCAGTCTGGGTCCCCACCTTTCTTCTTTTGAAAACTTTTGAAAAATGTAAGTGTTGCTCTTGGGTAGCTATATCTGCAAGCTGCATAAAAATATAAACAAATATACTAAATACTATGCTCGTATACTTAATATGATTTAACTCTTACTTATCCTAATCTTAAAGATATTCAATAAGTTTAATATGTCTCAAATAAATAGTAAGTCATCAAATATCTTAACTTTTTCTTAAACTTTTACTCAAGGTTAATTACTTAACATTATATACATCATATCTTCAAAATCATAGATATTGGTTTATACTCGCATGTCACTTAAATAACTCGAATGTGAAAATAACTAAATTTCACATTAAACATGATTGAGTACTTAAACTCAAAACATGCTTAACTTTTTTCAACATCATCAACATGATTTATAAACTCATCTTGATCTTTTACTCAATCAAATACTTAATTCATCATACATCATATCTCCCAAATTTTAAATATTAGCTTATATTAAATTTTCACTTAATTAACTTGAAAGTAAAAAATAAACTCAAGTCCTACTTCAACTTTTAATCATAACATTTAATCATGATATTAATATGTCATACTTAATACAATCTTTATAAGACTATATACTCAACTTATTAAACTAAAACTTTGCCAAATTGCTCATCACTTATATGAGAATTGATCATAATAATCTCACTTTAATAATTTGATCATATCATGAATATTCTTGCATATACACTCATCTTTACATATATGCTTTGTAATTATCATAACTCATTCATTTCTCATCTTCAAATCATGAAATTTAACAGTCATATTCTTAACTCATATTTAGACATGTCATAAAAAGTCATAATTTTATCATGCATATATCTCGACTTATTCAAGTTTAAAGTTGCTGCTGGAAACAAGTACATAAAATTAAGCTTGCATGATAAACTTTAAAAATTCATATCTTGAGTTATACTAAACTAAATGACTTGATTCTTGATCCTATGTACTCCTCTTTTACACAAGAAATAACCATAGGAAGCATAGATTTCCAGATTTTTCATAGCTAGGTAAAAAGTTTCTCATCATAACTGAACACATATGACATATATATGAGCTGGAAATAACTTATTTTCTAGCATGCTTATATTCATATAAAACTTTAATATCTAAGTCATATACAAACATTATTAAACACTTAATATCATCTACTAAACATGTAAACTCATTATCAAAACATGAACTTAAGCATGTAACTTTTAAGATAAGTGAATTACCTCCTTCTTGCTAGAGTAAAAACTTGATTCTTTACTTCAAATTCTTCACCTTTCCTAATTTTCTACTACTTATTCTCTCTTACACTCTGGTAACGCAAAACACTCCGACCGGCTTGAAATCGGTTTGCTTCCTTCTTCCTCGCCGATAGAACGCCGCGTCCCTGCACAGAACTCTCACACCGGAGGGGTTTTCCGGTGAAGAGCCTCCGATGCTTAAGTCAGTATATGTTTGTTCAATTTTCCAAAGTAAAGAATGGATAAATCGTAAACCCTAAGAAAAGACCCACTCCCATATAAATAGGAGTGAGATACCTGCCCTAAGAGCTGCCTGGATATTGGTGAGTTGTTCTGCCCATGCTGCCCGTCCGTACGCACACAGTGTGTGTGTTGTCAGAAATGTCAGGGGTGTCAGAGGTGGTTGTGCCACTATCACTCTGCACCAATACGTTTTCGCCACGTGCCCCCCTCTGAGCTGAGGGGAATTATTCCCTTGCGCAAACCGTTGGGATCTCCTGACATCACTCACGCGCCCACTCGCTTTCAAGTCACACTCTCGACTGCTTCCTACCTGCTGCGTGCTCGATCTTGTCGAACTCCCCCTTACTAAATCGATCCTCGACCAGCTCTGCTATTCTGCTCGATCTATTTCGTTTTGGTCGATCATCCTTCAAGCAATGTGGTTTTCTCCACCCTATGCCTGCCTGACCAACATGATGGACCGGTCTGCTCCTTAGTCGTATAATATCCCATATCATCTAGTCCCCCCCATATCATCTAGTCCCCCCCACTCTGGTCGAGTCTGAATGACTCGATCTAAGAGTGGATTCGAGTTGTCTTCTTCGTTCTACTTATTTTTTCGATCATTTTTGTTGGTGTCCCCCTCTGGTCTCCTCTCTCGATCACTTTTTCATTGATGTCGCCCTCTGACCTTTCCTCTCGATCACTTTGTTGATGTCGCTATCTGGCCTTTCCTCTCGATCACTTTCCTTTGATGTCGCCCTCTGGCCTTTCCTCTCGATCACTTTTCTTTTATCGCACGCTATGATTACTTTTTATTTCTTTTTATTACTAGCGTGATTTCCGCATGCCACATGTCTTCCTTCTCTGTACTTTTAATCATCACGTCTTCTCGCGATTTGTGTCGCTTCGATATCTACGCCTCTTTAATTGTTTCCGCCGTTGGATCTTCTTTTGTCTAACGGTCATATTCCCCCAACTCTTCACCTTATTCATCTGTACTCCTATAAATACGATACTTAGTCATTTTTGCAGCTTTTCTCACCTTTGCAATTTTGAACCTTCTTTGCGCTCCACACTTTCTCTCTGCAAACTGTTCTTGCCTACTCTCAACGCCTGTTCAAGCAATTTCCAGCAACCACTTCTCCACCGCGACCATGAGTAAGTCTCCTGTGCTCCAATTTTATATTTACATGTGTTTATTTTGTCAATTTTTCGATTTTCCTGTTGCTTCTTCCTTTTTCCCAATTCTTCTCGCTTCGCTTGCGGCAAAAAACCCACCTTTCTTGCTTTTCGAAACCCTAATTCCTCTTCTCTTCCCCTCAATTTTTTGTTCTACTTTTTAGATTCCGCTGATTCTAACGCACCGAGCCATCTGTTCAGTGAGGATGAGACAAGCGCATCGTCTTTTCCTATTCGCCAGCCTATCCCTCACTCGCCTTCTCGCTTTGTTGAGGAAATCTACAACCCCGTTCCTATCAGCGTTTTGCGCCCCTCCGACCACGTCACACCTTCTCATTCTCGCCAATCTACTCGTCTGATTGACGAATCAGATGAAGATACCCTCAATCACATCCCTCTAAATCGCCGCCGACCGGCGTTCGGGGCTTCTGACGCCGCCGAGGAGGCTCTCGATGCTACCGAGACTGCTGTTGAGGATGATGAGGATACTGTTCCTCTCTCTCGCCACTCTGTGTTTTTTCGAGTTACCCCTTCTTCTATCCTTGAAAAGGGCGCTTCGAGATCTTCGACCGGTGTTACACCCCTTGCTTCTTCATCTGTCCCTGTCTCTACCTCCCCTCAGGCTGCTCCAAAGAAGGGTAAATCGACTAGGGTGTCTGCTTTTGCTAAGAAGGCTTCTTGTTCTTCTCGTTCTCTCGTAGCTGGCTGGTTGGACACCGAAGAAGTTGGCTATCCTACCGGCTGGGCCTTCATATCTCCGGGCCCTCGAGACACCTACGATAATCCTCCTCCCAACTGCTACACTTTCTTTGAGATTCAGTTTAAACTGGGCGTCCGTTTTCCCTTAAGTCAAGATTTGATTGATCTCTGCAAGTGGTTCGATCTGCCGTTAAACCAACTCCCGCCTAACGCCATCCGTTTTATCACTATCTTCATCATTCTCTGCCGCATCCGTCTAGGTCGACTCGACCTAGATTTTTTTCCATTACTGCTACATTCCTTCCAAACAGGCTCAAGGGATCTACCTCAAGGGCCGCCACAATGTGCATTTCATTTCAGACACTCCGTCGAACGTCCCTAGGTGGAAAGACAAATTCGCCTTTGTCGAGCCTACCCCTGCTTTTCCTTGCGTGTCATCTCCCTGGCTCAAGGAACTTCCTCGCGAATACTCGATACCTTCTACCAATGCACTTTTCGACCAACGGATTGCGGTGTGGAACAGCAAGCCCGTTGCGTCTAAGACTTTGCTCGAGGATGAGAACCTCCTACATTTTTGTGGTCTTCTTACTCACAAATCATGTCCTCTCCCTAGTCAAAAAACCCTTGACCTTATCCAGATCGAAGGCGACCCATGTATGTATTGTTGTTGATTAGGCTTAGACATCACCCTGTTTGTCTCACGTATTATGTATTCATTGCCGTTGTAACTTATGCATACCTTTTTTGCAGAGATGCCCGCTATCTCTGTGCCCAGGAGGAAAGCTCCTTTGAAAAAGAAAACCAACGTTGAGGGGTCGAGTTCCAAGCCTGCCGACTCGACCGCCTCACAGCCTGTATGTTCGACCTTGCCTTCCCCTGATCTAGCCGTCGAACCACCGTCCTCGGCCAATCTTCTAGCCGCCCAGCCAACCGAGCCATCTGACCAACTCGAGAAGCCATCCTCTCCCCCACCATCGTCTTCTCCGGTTCACTCTTCTCCACACGACCAGTCCTCCTCAATCATACACATTCCCGCGTCTCCAGAGCAGACTCAGCCCGAGGAGAATCCGCGTAAGCGTCCTTCTGCTGTGGGAGATGAGAATGTCGGTAAGCGCCGTCGGATTGAGGAAACCGCGCTATCGATCACCACACTCGACGGCGTAGGATTCTCGCGTTTCCTCCGGGATGTTCTTCCCCTGCGGACCATCCTACTGACCGCTATAACGACGGTCATACTTTACGGGATCGGGGTCATCGTCTTGCCCGCTGGTTGGCTCAGGTACCCTACTATTACTCGACACTTATCTGATGTACTTCCTTTCCTCCCCTTGTTAGTATTCTAATACTTTCCTTTACGCTTCTTTGTAGGGCATGGTTGAACTCGCCCCGTTGATCGAGCAGGCGCTGGCGAGCCCTGGTCGGTCTATCTCGGCCCTCGAGCGGAGTAATCTTCGCCTTGGCACTCAGCTGCAAGAAACTATCACCAAGGCAAATGATCTCCACGAGAGGTTGAAGGAGTCGGCTGCCCGTAACAAGGCTCTTTCGGACGAGAAGGATACACTCGAGGGAGCGCTGAAATCCTTTGAGGAGGCTCTCTCGGCCGAGCGAGCCGAAAAAGAGGCCCTCCGGGTTTCCCAGAAGGCCATTGAAACCGCGCTCTAGGAGGAAAAATCAGCTTGAGCACGTGAAAACGTCGCTTTTGAGCAAAGGACGAAGCCCTTGATCGACGAGGCTGTCCTTCGAGCCCGGCGTATGCTCTTTCACACAACCGCTGGTCAACGCTTCCTGCAGAATTATCGTGAGCAAGTGGTGGCTGCCTTCAAGCAGTCGCCACAGTATTTGAAGGACGTGCAGGACTATGGCACCCACTTCTTCGAGGCCATAATGCAACAGGCCGGGGTGCAAGTAGCCGAAGATAACTTCGAGGAGTTCAACATGGAAGCCATTTGGGATGCTATGCCCAAAGCCCCTGTTGGCTACCAAAGTGCTCTCGACCTGCCAGACGAACAAGACTGGTGGTCCGGCCTGCTCTACCTTGTCGTGAATTAAGACGACTTGCTAAATCGTACCTTTAAACTCCCCGCCGGGTATGTTCCTCCTCTTATTCGTCAAAATCAAACTGCCGGCGGAGCTGCGACAACCTCTAGTTCGAATCAGCCGGTCGAGCCGACACAACAGCAGCTCGAGCCTGCTACCAATGACAACGGTGCTAACGCGGAACCAACTGCCCAGGGCCCTTCTAATGCCCCGGCTTGAAGTTGTTGTAATTTATTGTCTTTGATCTTTGTGTAATTTTCTTTTCTGAACGGTCATCGTTTTATCGAGCGAATGCTATTAGAACTGAAACATTTGTGGTGTCTTTGTCATTTCTTAGTGATGCATTTGTTAAAGTGTTTGCTTGGTTATCGACGAGCATGTGCTGTCGCAACATGTCGATGTCATGTGAATCAACTAGAATCACTCCATTTACCTCCTTGATCAATCATAAGTAATTAATAAATCTTAACGAATTAAATATCATTACACATGTCCACCCTCAAAGGGGTGGTTGTTACATGCGACCATCCAGCCTTTCGGCCTTAGTCGTGATGGATTGTTTGTCTTCGAGCACATGTCCACCCTCAAAGGGGTGGTCGTTACATGCGACCATCCAGCCTTTCGGCCTTAGTCATGATGGATTTTTTGTCTTCGAGCACATGTCCACCCTCAAAGGGGTGGTCGTTACATGCAACCATCCAGCCTTTCGGCCTTAGTCATGATGGATTTTTTTGTCTTTGACCAATCATGCAACATAGGCCACCACATATATGCAATGAAATTAAAGCAATCCCTTAGGCACAGTGTTGAAAGTTGAACATAAATTTCATTAATTCAAATTGGGAATTTCAGTACATCATTTTGTTGTGGAAAATTTCCTACAAGAGAAAGAAAAGACAAAAATTTTAAACATAATATTTCTTCAAGTTAGTCACATTCCATGACCTGGGGAGTGATCGTCCTTCGGCATCCTTGAGTGAATATGCACCTCCCGCGTGGACCTTCTTGACCAAGTATGGTCCTTCCCAGTTGGGTTCGAGCTTACCCACGTGCTTCAACACGTCCACCCTCTTCCAGACCAGGTCGCCCACCTGGAATCTCCTCATTTTTACCTTCCTGTCATGCGCTGCCCGCATCCTCTGCTTGTACGCCTCGACTCTGATCGAGGCTTGCTCCCGAAGTTCTTCAATTGTGTCTAGGGCTGCCATCATCAAGTTCTCATTCTGTTCAAGATTATACGTGCTCGATCTTTGTGACTGGATCTAGCTTTCAATGGGGAGTAGTGCCTCCATGCCGTATACCAGGCTGAATGGTGTTTCTACCGTGGTCGATCTTGGTGTTGTCCGGTACGCCCAAAGTACTGAAGTGAGCTCGTCGACCCATGCACCCGATGTCTTCTCCAACCTTGTCTTCAGACCGTTTAATATGATCCTGTTGGTTACCTCGACTTGTCCATTGGCCTGCGGATGAGCGACTGACGCAAAATGTTTCTCGATTCTCATGTCCTCGCACCATGCTCGAATCCGCTTGCCATTGAATTGCGTCCCATTGTCGGACACCAACACCTTTGGAAGGCCAAACCTGCAACAAATACTGTTATATAAAAATTGTATAACTTTTTCCTCTGTGATTTTCGCCAGCGGCTCGGCCTCCACCCACTTCGTGAAATAATCCACTGCCACGATCAAAAAATTTCTCTGTTCAGTTCCTTGGGGCATCGGCCCCACCAGATCGACGCCCCACTGTGCAAATGGGATAGGGGAACTCATCGTCGTCATCATTTCAGCAGGTTGGTGAATAAGTGGCCCATGTTTCTGGCATTGTAAACACTTCCTCACCATCATCTTCGCTTCCTCCATCATGGTCGGCCAAAAATATCCTGCTCGCAGTATCTTTGCTACCAAAGACCCCGCCTTACTGTGATCGCTGCAACATCTCTCGTGGGTCTCCCTCAACACGTGTCGGCCCTCTTCTCGCGTCACACATCTTAGGTGAGGTCCGGCATACGACCTCTTGTACAACACTCCATTATGCTCGAAAAACCTCCTTAACACCTTCACCCCTCCTTCTCTCAACTCCTTCAGTATCAAAGTTCTCCAATCGTCGACCTCTTCTATCTCCACTACCTCCTGCTCGACCGCACTTCTCTCCATGTGCAGCAAAGTGACACTTCTGTTCTTACAGTCGACCAGATTCTGCGCGATTTTGGATAGCAGATCTGCTCGACCATTCTCACCTCGGGGTATTTGCACTAATTCGAACGAGCTAAACTCCACCCTCAATCTCTTCATTTCCTCGACATACCGCTGCTTTCTTTCCTCCTTCACCTCAAAGTCCTCCTGAAACTGGCCTACCACCAACTGAGAATCAAAATACACTTGAATTTTTCGAGCTCCACCTGCTATGGCCAACTGCATCCCTTTAATAACCGCCTCATATTCTGCCTCATTGTTCGATACCTTGTGCTCGACTTTGACTGCAAACTCCAAATTATCTCCCTTGGACGAGATTAGAACAATGCCCAAGCCCCCTCCAACTCTCGACACCGAGCCATCAGCAAACATTTGCCAAACACCTTCTTCTTCCTCCTCCCCTTTCGTACCCTCTTGTATGAAATCCGCCAATGCCTGTGCTTTTATCGCCCTCCTTGGCTCATATGCTATCGTGTATTTGCTCAACTCGACCGCCCATTTGACTAGTCGACCTGATACCGAAGGTCGACTTAACGTTTCTCCCAATGGCATATTCGTTCTCACCTTCACTTTATGACCTAGAAAATACGGCCGCAACTTTCTTACTGTTACTACCACCGCTAATGCACACTTCTCTATCTCCGAATATCTCCTTTCCGCCCCTTGCATCACCTTGCTCACATAATAAATTGGAAATTTCACTGCGCCTTCTTCCCTCAACAGAACCGAGCTTACCGCCATTTCTCCGATAGATATATACAACACTAAGTCCTCCCCCGGAACTAGTTTAGCTAATAGAGGCAAGTTAGCTAACACCTTTTGTAACTCTTCGAATGCTTTCTGGGCCTCTTCCGTCCATTGGAATTTTGAGCTCTTTCGCAACGTTCGAAACAAGGGCCCGCTCTTTTCCGCCACCTTGGATATGAAGCGGCTCAAACACGCTATCCTGCCCGTCAGAATCTGCACCTCCTTCACTTTTGTAGGTGGCTTCATCTCGATCACCGCTTTCACCTTTTCTGGGTTGACCTCGATCCCTCTCTTCGTTACCATGTACCCCAGGAACTTTTCCGACTTTACCCCAAAAGAACATTTAGCGGGGTTCAGCTTCATGCCATATCTCCGCAACGTCAAGAACGTCTCCTTTAAGTCATTCACGTGATCGGCCTCCACCTTACTCTTCACCAGCATATCATCGACATACACCTCCATGTTCCTCCCCAGCTGTTCCTTAAAGATCTTGTCGACCAACCGCTGATACATCGCCCCTGCATTCTTTAAACCGAAAGGCATCACCACATAACAATAGGTGCCTCTGCTCGTAACAAAATTCACCCTCTTCCTATCCTCTCGAGCTAAAGGGATTTGGTGATACCCCTAGGATGCATTCATAAGACTGAGCAACTCACAACCTGCGGTAGAATCGACCAACTGATCGATCCTGGGCAAAGGATACAAGTCTTTCGGACACGCCGTGTTTAAGTCTCGAAAATCAATACACATCCTCCACTTTCCCCCAGACTTAGACACCATCACCGTGTTCGACAACCATTCAGGGAACTGGATCTCCTTAACGTGGCCCGCCTTCAACAACTTCTCAACCTCCTGCTCGATCACTTTGTCCATTTCCGCGCCGTGGTGTCGTCTTTTTTGTTTCACTGGCCTCACCGTTAAGTCGATGTTCAAACGATGTTCTATCACCTCCGCCTTTATCCCTGTCAACTCCTCTGCCGTATACGCAAAAACATCTGCGAACTCTCTGATCAACCCAATCAACTTCGACCTTAGGGGCTCCTCTATCTCCTTACCTATCCGAAATTTTCTCTCTTCGCACCCTTCTACCATCTGGACCTCCTCAATCTCCCCTCCTGGCTGCATTTCCACCTTCTCCTTCCCCTTATCGGCTCTTTCCTTCTCTTCTCTTGACCTCGAGCCTCCAGGTCGGCTCGATACCTCCTCTCCAAGCTTCGCTCGCTTCCTCGAGAGCTGCTTATTATTGCTCACCGTGGTCTGATAGCAACTCCTCGAGGTAAGCTGATCTCCTGCGACCTCACCAACATTTTCCCCCACCGGTTATTTGATCGTCATGTGGTACGTCGACACGACCGCCTGGAAAGAATTTAAGCTGGTCCTTCCCATGATAATGTTGTACGAGGACTCTGCTCCAACGACCACAAACCGCACCATTCGCACCTTCCTCGTCACTCCTTGCCCCAAGGCAACGGAAAGGCTCACCTCTCCCATCGGCATCACTTCGCCCCCGTTGAATCCATATAGGGCTGTGGTCACCGGCTTCAAGTCGAGGTTGAGCTCCTTGTTTATCTGCACAAAACAATCATAAAACATCACATCCACCGAGCTCCCCATATCAATAAACACCCTCTTCACATCGAAACCAGCCACCTCCGCCGTTATCACCAGTGCATCATTGTGGGGTAATACTACTCCCTCTGCATCCTCCGCCCGAAAACTTATCTCCGGCATCCGAGCAGTGATCCCTACCTCCTCTCTCTTCCTCTTCATCGCTCGAACATGGCCTTTCCTTGCATTGTTCGAGTCCCCATCAGTTGGGCCCCCCGAGATCATATAAATCGTTCCTCTCTTCACCGGGCCTTGATCCTCCTGACCTCCTCGATCTTGACTCCCTCGTCTCCTCTTGCCTCCTCGATCACACCTTCCTCCTCGAGGATCGCCTTCCTCGTCATCATCTTGATCACTCCGCTCCACCGAGTCCTCTCGACACTTCTCTTTATCCTTCCCCTTCGCCTTTCCCTCGTACACGACTCCTTAAGATACCCGACCCTGATAAGGCGCTCGATCTCATCCTTGAGGTGCCTACACTTCTCTATTTTGTGCCCGTAATCTTTATGAAAATGGCAATACTTGCTCGACCTAGGCTGTGTCGGCTCCTCACGCCTCGATTTCGGCCACGTCACATCCCTGTCCTCTATCTTCTTCTCAATAGCTATCAACACCTCTCCCATTCTCGCATTAAGGGGCGTAAAGTGTTGGAAACGCTTCCCCCCCAATACCGGTCGATCCTTCCACCTGTCTTCTCGCCCACGATCAATCCTACCACGCCCCTCTCTTCTGGGCGATCTCCTTCCCGGGGATACTCTTCGAGGCGAGCTTACCCTTCCTTTCTTCGGCTCTGGCTTAGCCAACTCTTCCAACTTAGCAAACTCAGCCTCCGTTTCCTCCAAATTAATATACTTCTTACACCTTTTTAGCACATCATCATACGTACGAGCAGGGGTTTTGGCTAAAGATGTTCTACAAGGCCCTGCTCGCAGACTCCGTATCAGCCCCCCAGCCTTCACCTCATCCGAGGCCGTGGGGATCTTCAAACAAGTTTGATTGTATCGCGTGACATACTTGCGTAATGATTCTTTCTCCCCATGCCTCATGGCCATCAACGTCAAGTACGTCTTTTCCTGTGCCACCGCACTCGCATACTGGGACATCAGCTTTTCTGCGAAATCATCAAAGTCCTTGATCGATCCATGAGGGAGCTGCTGAAACCAGTCGAGCGCGCCTCCCCTCAAGGTCGACAAGAATGCCCTGCAGCTAACCGAGTCAGAATAACCATGCAACACAGCCAAATTCTCAAACGACCTTACATGCCTCGACGGGTCAGTGGTCCCATCGAACATCAAACTCATGTCTCTGAAATTCGCAGGTAATGGTGCAGCCAATATATCCCTCGAGAACGGATGTCCTCGAGCGCGTCTTTCAGATCGACCATCCATCTTAGCCTGCATCTGCCTCACCTGTTCCGCGAGCCTGCATCAGCCACTCGCGAAAGGCTTTGAGTGACCTGCTGAACCGCTTGTGCCGCCGCGTTCGCCACCATCTGCTGCATCTCCTGCCTAGTCATCACCACCTGCTGGCCAGGATGCTGTTCCTCCACCGGCGGCAGCACCGCTGCTTGTACCGTCGCTCCTCGCCGCAGCGTCGCGGCCAGATCTGGTTGCGGCGGGGGCCGCCGCGCCTTGAGCTGTGCGGGTCTCCTGGGCCCGATTTAAGCCCACATCAGCCTCTGGTTGCACCAGCGTGACTTCTACACCTTGGGGAACAGGCGTCGGAGTCACCGGTGTAAGCGAGGGTCTAGAGAAGCCCGGAGGTGGGCCTTCTCCAAACGGCCTCGTCATTGTCAACGCATCATCGAACGATGCTTGTAAATCTCTCTTAGGAATTCCGTCCGCCATAGCTACCAAGCTTCAGAAATCTCAGCACACCACTTTTCGAACGAAAGTCCCACACACGGCGCCAAATGGTAACGCAAAACACTCCGACCGGCTTGAAATCAGTTTGCTTCCTTCTTCCTCGCCGATAGAACGCCGCGTCCCTGCACAGAACTCTCACACCGGATGGGTTTTCCGGTGAAAAGCCTCCGATGCTTAAGTCAGTATATGTTTGTTCAATTTTCCAAAGTAAAGAATGGATAAATCGTAAACCCTAAGAAAAGACCCACTCCCATATATATAGGAGTGAGATACCTGCCCTAAGAGCTGCTCGGATATTGGTGAGCTGTCCTGCCCACGCTGCCCGTCCGTACGCACACAGTGTGTGTGTTGTCAGAAATGTCAGGGGTGTCAGAGGTGGTTGTTGCCACTATCACTCTGCACCAATACGTTTTCGCCACGTGCCCCCCTCTGAGCGGAGGGGAATTATTCCCTTGCGCAAACCGTTGGGATCTCCTGACATTACTCACGCGCCCACTCGCGTTCAAGTCACGCTCTCGACTGCTTCCTACCTGCTGCGTGCTCGATCTTGTCGAACTCCCCCTTACTAAATCGATCCTCGACCAGCTCTGCTATTCTGCTCGATCTATTCCGTTTTGGTCGATCATCCTTCAACCAACGTGGTTTTCTCCACCCTATGCCTGCCTGACCAACATGATGGACCGGTCTGCTCCTTAGTCGTATAATATCCCATATCACACTCTTATATAACTTTTGGTACTTTTCCTTGGTGTGAGAACTCTGATTTTTAGGCCTCCATTTATAGGCACAAATTGGCAAAACATCATAATGGAGTGAAGAAATGAACAAAATAAACAATTTAAACTTAATTAATCATAATTTTATGATTAACTTGTATTCTTATCCAAACATAATTAATCATAAAAAAATGACCTCTAGCTATAGCCATGAATGAGCTTTTTGGTAGATAAAACTTATTCCACCAAGTTTAATAAAATTCTCACCAATTGTTGAAAAAAAATGCTAACTTAAAGACTTAGCAAAACTTTGTTGTGATTTTCTAATCTCATTCTCACCAATTGATGACCAAAATTTTGTTCTTAATGTGATGTAATTGATTCCATATATTATTGAAAAAATATCACCATTCATCATATAAAAATCTTTGGAACAAAATAATAAAAATAATAAAAATCATCCTTTTTTTTATTACTTATGCATTTTCTTTCAAAATGGCTGATTTTTAAAACTCTTTTACTGAAAAGTAATGCTCATATATGGTCTTGGATCATGTTAATAAACTGAGAATAATATAATTTACGGAACTCAATTCGGACTTAAAACGAACGTTTACTGTAAAACTGAAAATTCTAAAATTTAAATTCTTTACTCACAGTTTTTCTTCAATTTAATGAACATATTGCTTCTTAGGATCTAATATAATTATCTTAAAATATTCTACATTTACGGAACCACATTCGGACTTAAACCGAACGATTACCGTAAAACCGAAAATTCTAAAAATTTCGATTTCTCTTAAAATAATTTAAATAGACTATCATGTCTAAATAAATTTTCTCACTTCTTTAAACATTTATCACTTAAATGTTCATGGATACTTAACCGCACTTTGAGACTTAACTTGTATCAACTTATGCTAAGGCTCGATATTATGATCTTATCTTGATGACTTAAACACTTAGAAAAATTCTAAGGTCATGCTTGTTTACAAATTATTTCATTCTCATTCAATTCATACTCAAAATCTAACTCAACTTTAACCCAATCCCACTATCTTTAATATTATTCATATAATTAAATTATACAAACCAATCATTCTTACACATCAAATTAATTTTAATTCACTATTCATCCACTCACATAATTTTAACTACCTATCATTTCCAATCTTTTTCAATCATTTATCTCCTACTTTTACATCAAATTAATTTTAATCATTTTATTTTAAATATTATTTTAATACATTCTTAAAATTCCACTAACAACTAACCATACCACATTTTTCAAAATTAACTATAGTTAACCAAAATAACTCATTTTGAACAAATTATTCCATAAACAAGCACCCCCTAAGTATTTAGTACTAAGGCTCGGCTTTTTCTTAATTAAGTTCAACTCATGACCGAACATACTTGGGTTCAGTTCACTACTTATCTTAAAAGATTAATCAAAATATACTCAATTTCGATTATTCGTCATCTTATATTAATTAATCTCGTCTTATAAATCCATTTATAAAAACAAACAGGCCGGAATTAATTAATTACTGAACTGGCTCGATTACTTAATAATATTGAACCGAGAATACTTTCGACTTAAAGTCAAATTTTTAACTGAATAACTTAATAACTGGCTCGGAACTAGGAACAAGCATTATTAATAAAAGTAATTAGTTCAACTTAGAATAGTTACTTTTATTAATTACTGAATGGGATATTACAGAGGTCCTTTCTGTTGGACTAATAGTCTAAGTGAGGTCCATTCACAACTATCATAATTATCTATAAACTAATAAGATATTAATTATATTTTATAACTAAACCCTAAACCCTAAACACTATTTATTTTGTCATTGTTAAATATGATTACAATTTTATTATTAAAATTATATTAAATATAAGGATATATTACAAAATAACAATTCTATATCATTTCAAAACTTTGTTGCTTGGATTAATGTTAGGTTGATTATTTTGAGATATGTGAGAAAGTAGTTTGAGTGATATGTGGAATAAATCAAATTATTGAAGTTCACGTTGGACGTTTCTAGGTACATTAAGCTTTCCTTAAGGATGTTTGTTATTGTCATAAGCATCCTTCTGGAACGTTTGATTGCATGATAAGCTTAGATTTCAAAAGTTCAAAATGTGTTGCCCTATGCCATTGGACGTTCCTTTTGTTGGCGAGCTTTGCTTTTGAACGTTTATGACTGTTGACACCAAATTCGAATTATGCAAATTAAAGGCACCTCGCGAAGGTTAATGAAGATTATTTAGGTTAAGCTTTGAAATTCCGAATTGCGAGGAGCTGTTCCCAGGGTTATCTCGGTACCGAATCGGCACCTCGGTATAATTGGCTCACTAAAGGGTCAGGGGGAATTGTGACCTCGGGAAGAAACCAAAGTCATAAAGATTCGACTTCAATCCGACAAAAGGCGACGTCTGTCAATCAACTGATGGGATGCCCATGCCCTCATCATTGCCTACATGCTAGCTTACGTCATAGCCGCCCCTATGCTGTCAATCCGCATTAAATGCCGCCGCATCTCCTCAAAAGGCGTGCAAAATGTTACTATAAATAGCAGCATTTAACTCAATACGAGGGGTCCGATCCCGACACATTAAATTCTAGTATTAAACATCTCGGTTCTCCACGAGACCGACCTCTTGTCCTACAAAACCGACTTCTTCAATACTGTACCAACTTCAAAAAACTTAATAAAAATTCAATTTTCTGCAACTTTTGTTGTTTTGTACATCTTAATTACGTTGTTAAATTCCGTTTATCAACATTTTGGCACTAGAAGAAGGGCTCCATAAGATATTTGGAGTTAATTTTCGAAACTAATAAACACCACATCTCAACTCAAACCACTACTTTCAACTGAGAACATGTCTCAGTCTGGGCAAGACGATCAGACTACTAGGGAAGCGCCAACCGCATCCCTGATAAGTCCGCCGGTCGCATTAACGCGATACTGACGATGCCGGATTTAACCACATTCATGCAAAACACGGAATTTGCCCGGGGGTTTGCCGCCTTGTTGGCCCAAACCATGCCGGGGCCTTCAGGGAGGATGCAGGGACAGTCCCTTGCCTCGATAACGCCGGCGCGGCAACAAGTCCAACAGATGCAAGGACGCAACAACAACCGTGCCGCGTCACACGCAACGTCGCAGCCGCGCGACAACAACCCACGAGCCCCTCCGGCAGGTAACACAGTCCCGCCGGAGATGAACCTGCCGGAGATGACTGCGGAGAGTCACTCCGGACATGCTCAAAGAGCTCCACCTGCAACTCGGCTGTTGTTTCAGCAACCCGAGAATCCGGCCGACCTGCGACAGCAAATCGAAAGAAATCGGTGTGCTAGACGCGACACCTCGGAAGTGGAGGCGTTGAGGAGAAAAGTTGCGGAGCTGGAGGCCCGACGTACCACTCCAGTCAGGCTTCCTCTACACTCCCGCATGTTCGAGCCCAGCCATGTATATATAGAAATCGATTCCCCGCTGGCACCCGAGCTGACCAGGGGCCCCTTGCCAAGAAAGATTAGAGTTCCACAGATCGGGCTCTATGATGGAACCTCCGACCCCAACACCCACCTCGGTCATTACACGTCATGGATGGACTTACACAGCGTTGACGACGCCCTGAGGTGCCGTATGTTCTCTTTGACCTTGGGTCGTAGAGCCCTGAAGTGGTATTATTCGTTACCGGCCGAGTCGATCCGATATTGGTACCAAATCAGGTCCGCTTTCAGGTCTCACTTCATTGGTGCCCAAGTGTGTTTAATCCCGAAAGAATCGATTACCAACATCGTCCAGCAGGAGGATGAAAGCTTGAAAGACTATGTCGCATGTTTTAACAAGCATGTGCAGAATATGGAGCCCTGTCACCTGGAGACACTCCTCGTCTCGGCGATATCGGGCCTGAAACGGAAGTCAATGTTCCACTGGGTGCTCTGTCAAAACAAACCTAGCACCTTCCAAGAGTTCCTCGCCCGAGCTTGTAACGCCCCGTTTTATTTTAAGGAATTTATCGAATTAATTTATAAAAATCAGAGTTTTTTTTTTTAAAAAAATTCAAATTAAAAACATTTAACGAGAAACGGGCACTACTTACTAACGACAACAAATAAATACATCCAACAACCAAAAGAACCTACACATGTTCGGGCTAACGTTATAAAATAATCCCATAAAATCATAAGTCTCAAATCATTCAAATAGGTCTAGCATGAATCAAGGTTCAACCAAAACTTAAACATAATTCGAAAGCAGAAGCAAGAAATAATCCAAAGTATGAAAGTAAATAATTAAGTAACAAGTTCATCCGGAAGCATAAGACATCATCAATCATAGACCACCATCTCGCTCGTCTTTACGCCACTGCCTCCAGCTCATCTCAACCTATAAAAGGAAGAGAAGACAACAACAGAAAACAAACAATGGGGGTGAGCATAACCGACCAGTTCACCATTATCGCACAGTTTATATCGCATAAAAGATTTTAAAACAATATCACCATAAACAGTATGCATAGAATCCAATAGTCTAAACCCCCTACCCGGCCCTATCGCAAACCTCCTATGTACATACAACAGCCTTCCGGATACAACGACAAGGAAGTAACTGGAAAATTTCCCCCACCCCGAACTACTCACGGATCATGGTGTAACGCCCCGCCTTAACTTAATTATCAGAGTAGGTTTTAAAGACATCTTTTAAAAATAGTTTAAGAAAAAGATTCGGAGCGTTACTAAAAGATTTATTTTATCTTTAAAAATCCGTTACGATCGTTCAAAATTTACCAGCAAAATGGATTAACATAATATACAATCCGACTATAAAATCGGATCAAAAGTCAAAGTTTGTCAAGCAGTAAGTTCAGCGGAATATAGCGTGGCAAAACAAGACAACAAAATATTTAACTTCGATCCACCCGTCAACTTCACAGCTCCAGACCGACTTCATGACCTGAAAAATTTGATAAAAATGGGGTGTGAGTACCACTGTACTCCGTAGGAACTCATACTAAAGTAAACAGCAATAATAATAGTACATCATGATCAAAAGCATATAACATAACCGTGAATTTCCTGGTCAACAGTATAAACCGGACCGGGATCCGTGAATCTACCGGCTGCCATGATAATAATGATAATGATGATAACAATGATTGCCGGAATCCATGTGCACACACTAGTGGTAGATGACGCCACTAGAACTTAGAACGGAATTATGGCAACCTGAACTGGCCAACATCCATTCCAAGCGGAAAACATAATTTGACATACCTTGAACATGATATCGTAATTATAATCAATGTAATACCCAGTCTGAGTCCCCACCTGTACTGAAGATATGAAACTGGAAGTGCTGATAGTCGTGAACTGATCAAACTGTAACATAATATAAACAATTACTAAGTACTATGCTCAAATCAATATGTTTAACTGTTAAGATGCTCGACTCAACTTAATATGATGTCCGGATATAAAGGAACGCTCTAAAGGTTCACAGAAATAATTCTAAGTCCGGAAATTATACTGATATGCTTAACTGATCTGGTTTGGCTCAGAAAATAACTTAGATTTTGGAATAAGACTCGGACCGAAAATCTTGAACCAAAACGGACTCGAACCGTCGGCTAAACCGGCCGGTTCGCTAACTAGATGAACCGGGTCGGCCTGGACTGGACCGGTTTGGACCACCGGTCCACACTAGACCGGATAGTCACGGGCTGGCCGGGCTCGGTCCCGTGCCGGGCCTGCTGGGCCATGGCACGGCACTGGACACGGGCTAGATGTGATCGGGCCTCGGCACTAAGTGTTGCTGGGCGCGGGCGGGGCGGCTGGCACTGGCCCTGGCACTGGCCGAGCGCGAGGGACGCGGATAGACGCGTACCCAGGTTAACTGGGCACTGGGCGTGCTGCTGGCACGACCCGAGTGCGATTGGCGCGAGGACTGACACGGTCAGACATTACTCGCGCGTCTCGGGTGCGGCTAAGGTTGTCAGGGCGCGGCCGGGCGACCCTGGGCACACGGGCGTGCTGTTAGGCACGTCCCGGCCAACTGATTGCTCGGGCGTGCGGCAGGGCACGTCCCGAGGCCTGTGAACCTTACTCAGGTTCACTGAGGCATGGTATTAAAAACTCGGGTGCGCTGTTGGCACGACCCGAGGTTAACTGTACGTGGCACGAGCGACTGGCTCGGGGTCACGCATGCACGACACTGGGACAGCACTGCCGGCATGGCCGCTACGTGCGGCAGCATGTCCGTGACCGGCCCTTGCCGGCCGTTCGGCCACTTACCTTGACCAAAATGACCTAACTTGACATGATTAACATATTTATAGATATACATGGGTCTGAGGGTCATGACAATAACATAAATATTGATGTGATTGGCCACGGCGTGCGCGATAGGCGCGTCCGACGGCCTTAACGTGTACCCTCGACCAAACATGAACTTTTCTCGAGCAACATGAGTTCATTGACCATAATTTATCATTTAAGGGGTGTTGGAACACAAATGTCCCTAACAAAGTTGATCACAATGAAAGATACCCTAATAGGGTGAGATACGGCCCGTGGGCGCGCGCTACGTGCGCGGTCCACTTCCTTTAGCCATTTCATCGACCAAATGATAACTTATCTCGTGCTATCTTTCAAGACTGAACATATCACATTAAATAAGGACTAATGATGCATATTTTGCTCGGGAGAAGTTGACTACACAAGGAGATGAATCGCTAGGGTTTAAAATGTGCACCCGAGGGCTTTTTACGGTCATTACATGAACTTAGACCTATAATTTGAACTTGGCATGATATATATAACATCATAATAAGGTTAGTATCATGTTACCCTTTGATTTCCCGAAGAAAATTGACAAGAGTTTGGTGATGGTTCGTCCCTTCTCCTTCCTTTGCGTACGTACGGTAAAGTTGAATTTAAAAGATCTTAATCTTGCTTAGAGTTTGCTTAGGAAATAGTTTAAGTCATAAGCTAAAAATATGTCCAAGCGTATGATTTATAAGCGGTGAAAAAGGATGAAAACGTGATGTAAAATGCATGGCCAATGGGCTCGTGCCATTTGCCGCGCCCTAGGGCCACGAGGTGTACTATTTCTAGCTTAGTCACTACTTATTTGGCATAAGGAAGCCTCTTGGTGTAAGAATGATAGATTCTCACGTGATTGTCCCAATCTTTCCGTCCACTTGTGATCATTAAGTAGCTAAGCACGCTTAGGGCTCATTTACTCGTGATTAACCTAGGTTAAGGTGTTTAGGAAGAAATTATGTACTCTAGCCGTGCAATGACTAATGTTTAAGGACATAGGATAATTGAATGATCACTTAGGCTTAATTGGACATAATTGATGTATATGAGGAACCATTAAGTATGATTATGCGTATAATTACGCACGATTAGCGCGAGATTAACACATTTACCGCTCGATTAAGTACGATTTAATTCTATAATATTTTTATCGGGCTATTGAACATAAATTGACTTATACTTTGGATTCCGAGAATAATATGAATATTACGAAACTAAGTACGTAATTTACATTAGGTAAAAATGGGCTATTACAATCTACCCCCCTTAAAATATTTTCGTCCTCGGAAATATCAAACTGAACACCTATACATGCAACATAAGAAATATATACATCAAAACTGAAAATCAGGAAAACGAGCGCGAATATCAGCTTCCTGCTCCCAAGTAGCACCGTGGCGATCCCATTGAATACGAACGAGGGGAATCTCACGCTTCCGAAGTCGACAAATCTTTCGATCCAAAACGGCTACCGGTTTCTCCTCGTAAGATAATTCTGGCTGAATCTGGATATCAGTATGCTGAAGAATATGATCTGGATCGCACACGTATTTACGTAACATGGATACATGAAAAACATTATGATCATTGGATAATTCGGTAGGCTGCTGTCTGGGCTGCTGAGGTTGTTGAGGTTGTTGTTGCTGTTGCAATCGTAGACAATTCGGTCGGATATGACCAGGCTGTCGGCAATAGTAGCAAGTGTTCTGGCCCATCAAGCAGTCTCCGCGGTGAATCTTTCCACATGTGGGGCAAGGTGGTGTAGGTTGCTGCTGTCGCTGACGGTTCCGGCGGTCTTCTGGGCCTCCCCTGTTCTTCCTCTTGTTCTTGTATCGTTGTGGTGGGGCGGCTGCGGGTTGAACTTGTGGTGTTGGTGATGATAGAGTGGAAGAAATCGGCTGAAGACGATCACAGTTGGCTTCCCTTCGTATGCTGGCATCAACTTCTCCTGCAATGGTAACAGTACGGGCATAGGACTGGACTCCATGGCCCACGATGTTGTGACGGACTACTGGAATAAGCCCGTCGATGAAACGTCTTGTCCTTGTTGCTTCTGTGGTCATCAAGTCAGGTACAAAAGCTCCAAGTCGAGTGAACTCTCTCTCGTACTCGTCCACTGTCCGAGTATCTTGTTTAAGCGCAAAAAATTGACGCTCCATTTCAGCTTTGTAGTAAGGAGGATAATATTTATCGCGAATTAACTCCTTGAACATGTCCCACGTGCAGTTTTCTTTTTCTCCAGGACGCATACCCCAGTAGGCGTGCCACCAAAGTCGTGCATCACCGGTTAATTGGATTTGTGCGCATAACACGCGATAACGTTCGGGACAGTCCATGACCTCGAAAATCGTTTCAAGGCCCTGAACCCATTCGTCGACAATACGGGGATCTCCCTGACCGGAAAACTTCTCTGGATGATAGTCGCGAAACTGTGCGACTACCTCGGACTGTGAAGGTTCACGATGAGCCGAACTTCTATGTGTCGACATCTGAATATCAAAAGAGTTTGACATGATTAAATATAAGAACAAGATACATTGACTGATTTATGGGACATACAAATTTCTTGACGAGTTATCAATTCTATCATGAATACTTTAGGCTATAAACCCTGAACATGATTCGAGCACCTTAACTAGTCCATAACAGTGATTTCCATAACATAACTGAGCATAGGCATAGTAAATTGTTTATAATTTAAAACATGTATCAGCACTTACCCGGTAGTCGGCGGAGTGTAAACTTGACGTGATCGAATATTTGAAAAAAAAAATTCGACTCTTAAAACCATTCAGAGACGCAGAAACGTGGCTCTGATACCAACCTGTAACGCCCCGCCTTAACTTGATTATCAGAGTACGTTTTAAAGACATCTTTTAAAAATAGTTTAAGAAAAAGATTCGGAGCGTTACTAAAAGATTTATTTTATCTTTAAAAATCCGTTACGATCGTTCAAAATTTACCAGCAAAACGGATTAACATAATATAAAATCCGACTATAAAATCGGATCAAAAGTCAAAGTTTGTCAAGCAGTAAGTTAAGCGGAATATAGCGTGGCAAAACAAGACAACAAAATATTTAACTTCGATCCACCCGTCAACTTCACAGCTCCAGACCGATTTCATGACCTGAAAAATTTGATAAAAATGGGGTGTGAGTACCACTGTACTCCATAGGAACTCATACTAAAGTAAACAGCAATAATAATAGTACATCATGATCAAAAGCATATAACATAACCGTGAATTTCCTGGTCAATAGTATAAACCGGACCGGGATCCGTGAATCTACCGGCTGCCATGATAATAATGATAATGATGATAACAATGATTGCCGGAATCCATGTGCACACACTAGTGGTAGATGACGCCACTAGAACTTAGAACGGAATTATGGCAACCTGAACCGGCCAACATCCATTCCAAGCGGAAAACATAATTTGACATACCTTGAACATGACATCGTAATTATAATCAATGTAATACCCAGTCTGAGTCCCCACCTGTACTGAAGATATGAAACTGGAAGTGCTGATAGTCGTGAACTGAACAAACTGTAACATAATATAAACAATTACTAAGTGCTATGCTCAAATCAATATGTTTAACTGTTAAGATGCTCGACTCGACTTAATATGATGTCCGGATATAAAGGAACGCTCTAAAGGTTCACTGAAATAATTCTAAGTCCGGAAATTATACTGATATGCTTAACTGATCTAGTTTGGCTCGGAAAATAACTTAGATTTCGGAATAAGACTCGGACCAAAAATCTTGAACCAAAACGGACTCGAACCGTCGGCTAAACCGGCCGGTTCGCTAACTAGATGAACTGGGTCAGCCTGGACCGGACCGGTTTAGACCACCGGTCCACACTAGACCGGATAGTCACGGGCTGGCCGGGCTCGGTCCCGTGCCGGGCCTGCTGGGCCATTGCACGGCACTGGACACGGGCTAGATGTGACCGGGCCTCGGCACTAAGTGTTGTTGGGCGCTGGCGGTGCGGCTGGCACTGGCCCTGGCACTGGCCGAGCGCGAGGGACGCGGATAGACGCGTACCCAGGTTAACTGGGCACTGGGCGTGCTGCTGGCACGACCAGAGTGCGACTGGCGCGAGGACTAACACGGCCAGACATTACTCGCGCGTCTCGGGTGCGGCTAAGGTTGTCAGGGCACGGCCGGGCGACCCTGGGCACACGGGCGTGCTGTTAGGCACGTCCCGGCCAACTGATTGCTCGGGCGTGCAGCAGGGCACGTCCCGAGGCCTGTGAACCTTACTCGGGTTCACTGAGGCATGGTATTAAACACTCGGGTGCGCTGTTGGCACGACCCGAGGTTAACTGTACGTGGCACGAGCGACTGGCTCGGGGTCACGCGTGCACGACACTGGGACAGCACTGCCGGCATGGCCGCTACGTGCGGCAGCATGTCCGTGACCGGCCCTTGCCGGCCGTTCGGCCACTTACCTTGACCAAAATGACCTAACTTGACATGATTAACATATTTATATATATACATGGGTCTGAGGGTCATGACAATAACATGAAAATTGATGTGATTGGCCACGGCGTGCGCGATAGGCGCGTCCGACGGCCTTAACGTGTACCCTCGGCCAAACATGAACGTTTCTCGAGCAACATGAGTTCATTGACCATAATTTATCATTTAAGGGCTGTTGGAACACAAATGTCCCTAACAAAGTTTATCACAATGAAAGATACCCTAATAGGGTGAGATACGGCTCGTGGGCGCGCGCTACGTGCGCGGTCCACTTTCTTTAGCCATTTCATCGACCAAATGATAACTTATCTCGTGCTATCTTTCAAGACTGAACATATCACATTAAATAAGGACTAATGATGCATATTTTGCTTGGGAGAAGTTGACTACACAAGAAGATGGATCGCTAGGGTTTAAAATGTGCACTCGAGGGCTTTTTACGGTCATTACATGAACTTAGACCTATAATTTGAACTTGGCATGATATATTTAACATCATAATAAGGTTAGTATCATGTTACCCTTTGATTGCCCGAAGAAAATTGACAAGAGTTTGGTGATGGTTCGTCCCTTATCCTTCCTTTGCGTACGTACGGTAAAGTTGAATTTAAAAGATCTTAATCTTGCTTACAGTTTGCTTAGGAAATAGTTTAAGTCATAAGATAAAAATATGTCCAAGAGTTTGATTTATAAGCGGTGAAAAAGGATGAAAACGTGAAGTAAAATGCATGGCCAATGGGCTCGTGCCATTTGCCGCGCCCTAGGGCCACGAGGTGTACTATTTCTAGCTTAGTCACTACTTATTTGGCACAAGGAAGCCACTTGGTGTAAGAATGATAGATGCTCACGTGATTGTCCCAATCTTTCCGTCCACTTGTGATCATTAAGTAGCTAAGCACGCTTAGGGCTCATTTACTCGTGATTAACCTAGGTTAAGGTGTTTAGGAAGAAATTATGTACTCTAGCCGTGCAATGACTAATGTTTAAGGACATAGGATAATTAAATGATCACTTAGGCTTAATTGGACATAATTGATGTATATGATGAACCATTAAGTATGATTATGCGTATGATTACGCACGATTAGCGCGAGATTAACACATTTACTGCTCGATTAAGTACGATTTAATTCTATAATATTTTTATCGGGCGATTGAACATAAATTGACTTATACTTTGGATTCCGAGAATAATATGAATATTACGAAACTAAGTACGTAATTTACATTAGGTAAAAATGGGCTATTACAATCTACCCCCCTTAAAATATTTCCGTCCTCGAAAATATCAAATTGAACACCTATACATGCAACATAAGAAATATATACATCAAAACTGGAAATCAGGAAAACAAGCGCGAATATCAGCTTCCTGCTCCCAAGTAGCACCGTGGCGATCCCATTGAATACGAACGAGAGGAATCTCACGCTTCCAGAGTCGACGAACCTTTCGGTCCAAAACGGCTACCGGTTTCTCCTCGTAAGATAATTCTGGCTGAATTTGGATATCAGTATGCTGAAGAATATGATCTGGATCGCACACGTATTTACGTAACATGGATACATGAAAAACATTATGAACATTGGATAATTCGGGAGGCAAGGCTAAATGGTAAGCAACTTCGCCCACTCGTTCGAGAACTTCGAACGGGCCAATGTAACGAGGATGCAACTTTCCTCTCTTTCCGAATCGATTGATCCCTCGGAATGGACGAACTTTAAGGAAGGCTCGTTCCCCAACTTCGAACTGAATATCGCGTCTGTGTTGATCGGCTGACGATTTCTGTCGACTTTGAGCTGCCTGAAGTCTTTGTTTGATCAATTCTACATCTGCCGCCGTTTCTTCGATCGTGCTCGGACTAAGTATTCGGCGTTCACCGACGTCGTCCCAATAAAGAGGGGAATGACATTTACGACCGTATAGTGCTTCATAAGGAGCCATTTGAATAGAAGAATGATAACTGTTATTATAAGCAAATTCACATAATGGTAATAGCGACTCCCACTTAGCACCCCTGTCAACAACCAAAGCTCGCAACATATCTTCCAGTGTCTGAATAGTCTGCTCGGATTGTCCGTCAGTCTCTGGATGATAAGCGGAACTAAACTCTAATCTCGTGCCCATCGCCTTGTGCAAACTTTCCCAAAATCTACTAGTGAATCTGGGATCCCTGTCTGACATGATAGTAACAGGCACTCCGTGGAGTCAAATAACTCCTTCGGTATAAATCTCGGCTAACTTGTCCAAGGACATATTCATCAATACTGGCATGAAATGAGCAACCTTAGTCAATCTATCCACCACGACCCAGATAGCATCGTGATGTTTAGATGACTTCGGTAACCCTGTGACAAAATCCATCGTAACTTCCTCCCACTTCCACTTCGGAGTCTCAAGTGGTTGCAGAAGGCCCAAGGGACTCTTGTGTTCTGCTTTGACTTGTTGACAGGTTAAACATTTTCTTACAAAGTCGGCAACGTCCTTCTTCATTCCACGCCACCAGAACGATCTCTTCAGGTCATGATACATCTTCGTACTTCCCGGATGAGCTAAATAAGGTGCGGTATGAGCTTCAAACAAAATTTCCTTTCGCAACGCTTCGACTTTCGGCACCACGATTCTGCCTCGGAATTCTAAGGCTCCATCCGAACCCAATTGGAAACCTTCGACACCTCCGGCACGGACTTTAGCAGTAATAACACGAATCAATTCATCAGACATCTGTTCCTGCCGGATTCTCTCCCTTAACGTTGGTTGAACCTGCATAACATTAACACTCCCTATAATCACCGTAGGAAGTGCATCAACAATCTGAATTTGCATTCGAGCGAATTCTTGGATAAGATGGTTCTGCTGAGTAACGACGTAAGTCAAATCACCCTTCACCTTGCGGCATCAGCGACAACATTCGCTTTCCCCGGATGATACTGAATGGTACAATCATAATCTTTCACAAGTTCTAACCAACGCCGCTGTCGCATGTTGAGCTCTTTCTGAGTAAAAATATATTGCAAGCTCTTATGATCAGTGAAAATTTCGCATTTGCCGCCATACAGATAATGTCGCCAAATCTTGAGGGCATGCACCACTGCTGCGAGTTCCAAGTCGTGTGTAGGATAATTCTGTTCATGCGGTTTTAATTGACGTGAGGCATAAGCAACGACCTGGCCATCCTACATTAGAACACATCCCAAACCCTGTCTCGTCACTGGAAATGGTGAAACCCCGAGTAGGATCCGGTATAATTAATACGGGTGCAGTGGTCAATCTCCTCTTGAGCTCCTGAAAACTGTACTCACAACGATCAGTCCACTTGAACGTGACAGACTTCCTCGTCAATTGAGATAATGGGAGGGCAATTTTGGAAAATCCCTCAATAAACCTGCGATAGTAACCCGCCAAACCGAGAAAACTACGGACCTCGGATGGATTCTTGGGTCTGGACCAATTTTGAATAGCAGATATCTTGGATGGATCAACCTCAATACCTGCCTGCGTGATAACATGACCAAGGAAAGTAACTCGCTCGAGCCAGAATTCGCATTTAGAGAATTTTGCATATAACTTTTCTCGCCTAAGGGTTTCAAGAACAACCCTCAAGTGCTCCTCGTGTTCCTTCTGGCTCTTCGAGTAGATCAAAATATCATCAATAAAAACAATAACAAACTGATCAAGATAAGGGTGGAATATACGGTTCATCAAGTCCATGAATACTGCCGGGGCATTACTAAGCCCAAACGGCAATACTACGAACTCGTAATGACCGTAACGCGTACGAAATGCAGTTTTTGGAATATCTGACTCTTTGATTCTCAGCTGGTGGTAGCCTGAACGGAGATCAATCTTAGAAAATACACAAGCTCCCCTCAGCTGATCAAATAAATCATCGATTCTGGGAAGCGGATATTTATTCTTGATAGTTAACCGGTTAAGATCCCGGTAATCAATACACATGCGCATAGATCTGTCCTTCTTCTTGACAAAGAGAACGGGTGCTCCCCAAGGTGAAACACTCGGCCGAATGAAACCGAGTTTAAGTAATTCCTGAATTTGAGTCTGTAACTCCTGTAGCTCCTTTGGCGCCATGCGGTATGGTGCTTTGGACACAGGACCGGCCCCTGGAATAAGATCAATAGAGAACTCTACCTGCCGGTTAGGTGGTCCTCCTGGAAGTTGGTCTAGAAACACGTCCACAAACTCACGAACAATAGGAACATCGTGAGGTGTCCGTGCTTTTGGTTCATCGCTGACAAGACTTACAAGATAACCCTGGCAATCATTACGCCGCAACATCTTTCTGGCTTTCGCCATAGAAATAACATGTGGTAAAGCACGAGTCTTGGAGCCATAAAAGGTAATAGAATCATCTCCCGGAAGATAGAGAGTAATCTCTCGGTCGTGACATCGAATATCTGCATGAAAATGTGTTAACCAATCCATGCCGAGAATGAGGTCGAAATCCCTCATCTCGAGAACATAAGCTTCAGTAGGCAAAACATGTCCACCGACAGAAAGGCTAAGATTGGTTGCTTTTTCATCAGTTACCATCTTTCTTCCCGAGGCTAGACTCACCTCGAGAGGATCAACAGCAGAAATAGTATGAACCCCAATGGCGTCAAGACATCGTCGTGAAATGAAAGAGTGTGTTGCACCGGTATCGAATAAAGCAAAAACAGGAACATCATTAAGTATAATCATCCCAGACATGGTACCTGGGTGTTGAGCTGCTTCCGCTTGATCGACTGTATACACACGTGATGGCTGTCTCCCGCGTTGCTGTTGCTGAGGCTGTCTCGGTGGCTGCTGAGGTTGTTGAGGTTGTTGTTGTTGAGGTTGTTGTCGCTGTTGCAATCGTGGACAATTCGGTCGGATATGACTAGGCTGTCGGCAATAGTAGCAAGTGTTCTGGCCCATCAAGCAGTCTCCGCGGTGAATCTTTCCACATGTGGGGCAAGGTGGTATAGGTTGCTGCTGTCGCTGACGGTTCCGGCGATCTTCTGGGCCTCCCCTGTTCTTCCTCTTGTTCTTGTATCGTTGTGGTGGGGCGGCTGCGGGTTGAACTTGTGGTGTTGGTGATGATAGAGTGGAAGAAATCGGCTGAAGACGATCACGGTTGGCTTCCCTTCGTATGCTGGCATCAACTTCTCCTGCAATGGTGACAGTACGGGCATAGGACTGGACTCCATGGCCCACGATGTTGTGACGGACTACTGGAATAAGCCTGTCGATGAAACGTCTCGTCCTTGTTGCTTCTATGGTCATCAAGTCAGGTACAAAAGCTCCAAGTCGAGTGAACTCTCTCTCGTACTCGTCCACTGTCCGAGTATCTTGTTTAAGCGCTAAAAATTGACGCTCCATTTCAGCTTTGTAGTATGAAGGATAATATTTATCGCGAATTAACTCCTTGAACATGTCCCACGTGCAGTTTTCTTTTTCTCCAGGACGCATACCCCAGTAGGCGTGCCACCAAAGTCGTGCATCACCGGTTAATTGGATTTGTGCGCATAACACGCGATAACGTTCGGGACAGTCCATGACCTCGAAAATCATTTCAAGGCCCTGAACCCATTCGTCGACAATACGGGGATCTCCCTGACCAGAAAACTTCTCTGGATGATAGTCGCGAAACTGTGCGACTACCTCGGACTGTGAAGGTTCACGATGAACCGAACTTCTATGTGTCGACATCTGAATATCAAAAGAGTTTGACATGATTAAATATAAGAACAAGATACATTGACTGATTTATGGGACATACAAATTTCTTGACGAGTTATCAATTCTATCATGAATACTTTAGGCTATAAACCCTGAACATGATTCGAGCACCTTAACTAGTCCGTAACAGTGATTTCCATAACATAACTGAGCATAGGCATAGTAAATTGTTTATAATTTAAAACATGTATCAGCACTTACCCGGTAGTCGGCGGAGTGTAAACTTGACGTGATCGAATATTTTAAAAAAAAATTTCGACTCTTAAAACCATTCAGAGACGCAGAAATGTGGCTCTGATACCAACCTGTAACGCCCCGCCTTAACTTAATTATCAGAGTACGTTTTAAAGACATCTTTTAAAAATAGTTTAAGAAAAAGATTCAGAGCGTTACTAAAAGATTTATTTTATCTTTAAAAATCCGTTACGATCGTTTAAAATTTACCAGCAAAACGGATTAACATAATATACAATCCGACTATAAAATCGAATCAAAAGTCAAAGTTTGTCAAGCAGTAAGTTAAGCGGAATATAGCGTGGCAAATCAAGACAACAAAATATTTAACTTTGATCCACCCGTCAACTTCACAGCTCCAGACCGACTTCATGACCTGAAAAATTTGATAAAAATGGGGTGTGAGTACCACTGTACTCCGTAGGAACTCATACTAAAGTAAACAGCAATAATAATAGTACATCATGATCAAAAGCATATAACATAACCGTGAATTTCCTGGTCAACAGTATAAACCGGACCAGGATTCGTGAATCTACCGGCTGCCATGATAATAATGATAATGATGATAACAATGATTGCCGGAATCCATGTGCACACACTAGTGGTAGATGACGCCACTAGAACTTAGAACGGAATTATGGCAACCTGAACCGGCCAACATCCATTCCAAGCGGAAAACATAATTTGACATACTTTCAACATGATATCGTAATTATAATCAATGTAATACCCAGTCTGAGTCCCCACCTGTACTGAAGATATGAAACTGGAAGTGCTGATAGTCGTGAACTGATCAAACTGTAACATAACAATTACTAAGTACTATGCTCAAATCAATATGTTTAACTGTTAAGATGCTCGACTCGACTTAATATGATGTCCGGATATAAAGGAACGCTCTAAAGGTTCACGAAAATAATTCTAAGTCCGGAAATTATACTGATATGCTTAAGTGATCTAGTTTGGCTCGGAAAATAACTTAGATTTCGGAATAAGACTCGGACCGAAAATCTTGAACCAAAACGGACTCGAACCGTCGGCTAAACCGGCCGGTTCGCTAACTAGATGAACCGGGTCGGCCTGGACCGGACCGGTTTGGATCACCGGTCCACACTAGACCGGATAGTCACGGGCTGGCCGGGCTCGATCCCCTGCCGGGCCTGCTGGGCCATGGCACGGCACTGGACACGGGCTAGATGTGACCGGGCCTCGGCACTAAGTGTTGCTGGGCGCGGGCTTGCGGCTGGCACTGGCCCTGGCACTGGCCGAGCGCGAGGGACGCGGATAGATGCGTACCCAGGTTAATTGGGCACTGGGCGTGCTGCTGGCACGACCCGAGTGCGACTGGCGCGAGGACTGACACGGCCAGACATTACTCGCGCGTCTCGGGTGCGGCTAAGGTTGTCAGGGCGCTGCCGGGCGACCCTGGGCACACGGGCGTGCTGTTAGGCACGTCCCGACCAACTGATTGCTCGGGCGTGCGGCAGGGCACGTCCCGAGGCATGTGAACCTTACTCGGGTTCACTGAGGCATGGTATTAAACACTCGGGTGCGCTGTTGGCACGACCCGAGGTTAACTGTACGTGGCACGAGCGACTGGCTCGGGGTCACGCGTGCACGACACTGGGACAGCACTGCCGGCATGGCCGCTAAGTGCGGCAACACGTCCGTGACCGGCCCTTGCCGGCCGTTCGGCCACTTACCTTGACCAAAATGACCTAACTTGACATGATTAACATATTTATATATATACATGGGTCTGAGGGTCATGACAATAACATGAAAATTGATGTGATTGGCCACGGCGTGCGCGATAGGCGCGTCCGACGGCCTTAACGTGTACCCTCGACCAAACATTAACTTTTCTCGAGCAACATGAGTTCATTGACCATAATTTATCACAATGAAAGATACCCTAATAGGGTGAGATACGGCCCGTGGGCGCGCGCTACGTGCGCGGTCCACTTCCTTTAGCCATTTCATCGACCAAATGATAACTTATCTCGTGCTATCTTTCAAGACTGGACATATCACATTAAATAAGGACTAATGATGCATATTTTGCTCGGGAGAAGTTGACTACACAAGGAGATGAATCGCTAGGGTTTAAAATGTGCACCCGAGGGCTTTTTACGGTCATTACATGAACTTAGACCTATAATTTGAACTTGGCATGATATATATAACATCATAATAAGGTTAGTATCATGTTACCCTTTGATTTCCCGAAGAAAATTGACAAGAGTTTGGTGATGGTTTGTCCCTTCTCCTTCCTTTGCGTACGTACGGTAAAGTTGAATTTAAAAGATCTTAATCTTGCTTAGAGTTTGCTTAGGAAATAGTTTAAGTCATAAGCTAAAAATATGTCCAAGAGTTTGATTTATAAGCGGCGAAAAAGGATGAAAACGTGAAGTAAAATGCATGGCCAATGGGCTCGTGCCATTTGCCGCGCCCTAGGGCCACGAGGTGTACTATTTCTAGCTTAGTCACTACTTATTTGGCACAAGGAAGCCACTTGGTGTAAGAATGATAGATGCTCACGTGATTGTCCCAATCTTTCCGTCCACTTGTGATCATTAAGTAGCTAAGCACGCTTAGGGCTCATTTACTCGTGATTAACCTAGGTTAAGGTGTTTAGGAAGAAATTATGTACTCTAGCCGTGCAATGACTAATGTTCAAGGACATAGGATAATTGAATGATCACTTAGGCTTAATTGGACATAATTGATGTATATGAGGAACCATTAAGTATGATTATGAGTATGATTACGCACGATTAGCGCGAGATTAACACATTTACCGCTCGATTAAGTACGATTTAATTCTATAATATTTTTATCGGGCGATTGAACATAAATTGACTTATACTTTGGATTTCGAGAATAATATGAATATTACGAAACTAAGTATGTAATTTACATTAGGTAAAAATGGGCTATTACAATGGGAGTCCACCCCGAACTACTCACGGATCATGGAACTTTTCCAAGAGACAGTGGAGATGTTTTTCTCCCCCGAACTACACACCGATCAGGGCGTCTCCTCCCGGATGCAACGGGTAGGTGACCCCTCACTTTTATGCATTCATCAAAGGCACTACCAATAGGATACTTAGACTAGGGTTCTCACGCATACAACATTTGCAAACAAAGCTTTTATACGAATAGAGAGTGTGATAAATGTAGATACACTTAAATGTACCCATCTGGTTGCAGTGACAGATCACAAACACGAATCTCACAAGCAAGGCGAGGTCAACACCTTCAGACACCTACATTAAGTCCAGATACTAAAGTCAACGCTTTATCTAGACCTAAGTAGAAAATCACAAATTTAACTTAGCCGAACTTGGTTCACCTAAGTGGTTCGTGAAGTTCTGTGGATATGGGAACTCTAGGACTTAGACTCAATCAAACTACATATTGAAGATCACACAAATACAAATAAAAGACAATTAAACAAGCCACATGTAAACACATAACAAACTTGGTCATCGACACTTAACCAAAAATCATTATTGAGAACAATTGTCAATATTCACACTTGTATTAGAAGGTCCATCAAACCAATGATTTATCTTCTGAAAGTTTTACACAAGATTCACCTCCCAGAACTTATAAAACTCACCAAGTTTCAGCCTCAAACTCGTTATACTCAATTTTATAAAATTCACAGAAGTAAACAGCAAAAACGAAACATAAATTCTTATCCATAATTAATGAATGAATCAGAACTTAAAATTTTAGCACCATGTATTTCAGCATGTGAATATCATCAGATACAAATTCCAGCAATTAACATTAAATACACGAATTTTAAAAATTCAAGCAAGGTTCTGCTGTTTTCAAATTTTAATTAAAATCGAACCAAAATGGACTCCAACAATTCCCATCTTTTTACAGAATGCAACTCAACACAGAAAAAGCACATAAACCAAAAATCGGAATTTTTTCAGCAACTGAAAGATTTTTAATAATTAAAACCACATTTAGCAGATTACCCAAATAAATTATTTACCTTATCAAACTCAGTCCAAAAATTCTAAAACTTTTACACAACATAAATACATAACAGAGGCACATCATATTAAAATTTCGGCACATTTGAAGCACAGACCAATTTATTATGCATTTAACAAAAATCTGCTTAGAAATCACTTTAATTATTAAAATTAGCTACAGTCCAAGACAAATTATGAAATTTTTACACAAGTTACAAATCTATCAGAAGCAGTTGCACCTAAACTTTCAAGCTAATTGGATCAGTACACGATTTATGGTGAATTTTACAATTAAAACAACAATTACGAACTTCGAAAATTCATAACTTCAAATATACAAGTTTAAATGACACAAGGTCAACACTATTGTGTTTGTAACGATCCTAAATCCCTAAATCTGTAACGCCCAAATCAGAAATAATAGTAAGAACGGTTTCACTGCTCGACTATAAGTGAAATCCGTAATTTTTAGAAATTCCCGAGTTATATTTATTGTGCTAAATGCTCAATTATGATAAATTATTCTTTGAATAATTCTATCTCAATGTACAAGTTAAGATTAATCCATTAATTTGGGTTGATAAATAATAGCAAGTCAATTCGAGAATTTATCGACTCTGAACCCTAGTTTGGTTCCGAGTTAATTTTCGATTAAATCCCGAGCATAGCCAGATATTGGTATTTTTATACTTAGAATATTTTTCTAAGTGTATATAAATATCAAAGTATAAGTCTTGATCATTTTTCTAAAATCGAGCCTTAGCCGAGTCTCGGACCCGAGCTCCGAGCCCGCGCCAAGCATGCCCACCGAGCCCTCAAAGCATTGCCCAAGTCCTATCCTATCTTGTGGAAAATTTTCTTAAGTATTTTGATCACCAAGAGAGACCCTATACTCAGCCCAAGGTCCTTCCCGCGCCGGTCCAACGCGCCCTCGCGCCCAGCCCGCGTCCCCGCGCCCAGCCCAGCCAGCTTTGGCAGCCCAACTTCTTGAGCCCAATTTCATAAGTTCCGGCCCACTTCTCTCATGACCCAATTCAGGCGTGTAATTAGGACCTAATGATGGTCTAATTAAGCTTAAGTTGCCCTAACAAAAGATTAGCCAAAGACATCTAGCATGGACAATATTTTATTAGTAGTGCATGAGGAATCTTACATTTTTTTAATCACTTGTGCAGCCCTTGTCCCCCCACCCTCATGCCAGACCTGACCTGACCCCTCCACCATGATTTTTATACTCTAAAATAAGCTCAAAGACCGTGCAAAGTCAGGCCTTAAGCATGCCCAAGGTCTTGGACCTAAATTCCATGCCATGAGATGAAATTCCCACTTCATTTGTCCCCCACCAAGTCACCTAGCTATCTCCGCCCAAACCAGTACTTAAGGACCCTTCCTCAGTCCCTTTTAAGACCTTTGATCATTTGAAGCCCGAGCATGCAAAATCCCACTGCCGCTCACGCCCGCTGGCCCTTCCCTTGGCCCGCGCTCGTCCAGCGTCTCGCGCGTGTTTCCAACCGCCGGGCGCGAGCAGGCGGTTGGGAACACGCGCGAGGCGCTGGACGAGCGCGGGCCAAGGGAAGGGCCAGCGGGCGTGAGCGGCAGTGGGATTTTGCTAACACGAACGCGTGAAATGTTTTGATGCTTACCTTGAGCTGTGCGGGTCTCCTGGGCCCGATTTGAGCCCACATCAGACCCTGGTTAGTGAGGAGTAGAGAGAAAAACTGAATCTAAGGCAACCAGCCCCTTTGCTCGCGCCCAGCACCCCGGGGAAGAGGAGCAGCGAGGTTCAGCCCCCTACTGTTAGAGTAGGGTACCCGGCGTTCCAATCTAATTGGACGTATTCTACTTGTAAATACAGTCTATTGGAATTATATTATGAATAAGGCATTTCTTTATCTTAAGAGAAAGCATTTATCTTATAATTGCACTTAAGATAAAATCCCTAGATCACTTATGGTTATAAGGTATGGTTGCGCATAGAGATGGTGATCATGGAACATACCTTGAAAGCCGTGATCTTAAATACAGTTCCAAGTCGATGGATGTTTCGAGATGGGATATCGAATAATCCATAAAAGACTTG
>BKCP01007148.1:159856-174644 GCA_008636005.1 Striga asiatica | reverse complement strand
TTTTGGTAGCTAGCACTATCGTTTAAAGGGATAAGTTGGGTATTATGTTAATATGTATGGAAGTTTGTTAGTGGCCAATAAAGGATTCGACACTTATGAAGATAAGTGAATTTCCTATGTGTTTCATAGTTATTAATCCAAAGTCCTTGGCCAAGGCAGAGATGAATAGTAATTCATAATCGGGTTAATAAACTTGAAATAGAATCATAGTTATTAAGTCAATTTGGTTTTCGACAAAATCATACCCAAGACTTAATCGGGAAATTAGATGTCGAAAGGATTTTACATGTATGGAGTTGTAATCGGAATAGGTTTACTCGCTATTCACTTAATACTAGATTCATGATACTTGCTAGGTGTTACCATGATATGTGGGTTCATGAATTAAGGGGTTAATTCTTGAATAAGAGTTAATAAGATTTAACTCAAATTACAAAGTGTTGTAAACCCACTACTAGTATTAAGGTGAACCTAAAAGGTCACACCTATTATGAACAAAGGTAAAGATTGTATTTCTAATGGTTAGAATTAATTGATAAATATCTAATTTGATTAGATATCAATTAAAGGAATATATTAATCAAAAAGATTGATTAATTACATTTTGGATATTACTTTAGTAATTAAGGTAATTACTAAATTAATAAAGTTAAATTTTAAAATAGGATTTTAAATTTCAAAATCCAAAATAATAATAATATGATTATTATAATATTGGGAAAATGATATAATAATAAAGTCCTGAGAAAGATTCTCAAGATTTATTATCCAATTATTATTTATATCTTTAAATATGATTTAAGGATTAAAATAATAAATATGATTATAATAAAATGGTTGTTGATGGTTGTTTGAACTACTTAACATATCTTATTATTTTCAAAGTCAAAAGTTAGTAAATACTATTTAAATAAAATTTGATTTTATTTAAATATTACTAAATGTTGATTATTTTATGCTAAAATGTTTAGTATAAATATGTGCAAAATGGTTTTGCATTTAGTGAGGTTTTGATCCTAAATTTCTAAGTGTTAGAAAGAGAAGAAAGTGTTCTTCATAAAATTTCAAGAAAGAGTTCTTAAAATCCAAATAAAATTAATAAATATTCCTATACAAGAAAACCGAGTCTTTTTCACTAGCGAAGGAAAGTCGTCGGAACCGGGCTTCATAGGGTGGATACGATTAGAGGGAAGACACTTGGATTCCTAAAGCGAGTAACCTCAAGCCGTTGAAGTTACAACCGGGAACCGATTCCCACAATCCACATCTTTGTTGAAGGAGTTCAAGACACTCGGTAAATATTTCGTATTAGTATTTACTTTATTATAACAAATCAAAATTTGTATATGATGCATATTTTAAAGATGACGATCTGTTAATTCGCAATTAGTATGTACGGGTGTTGTATTTATACGATAAATACTTACTTTAAAAATTTTAAATTCCGCTGCGTACAGCCCGTACGGTATTAGCGAACCCAACACCTACAACCATAATCTCTCGAGGCTTAGCACTATATAAGTGTACCTTATATTTTTCGAAGTCTTTTAGAAGAGATAGGCTCGAACAAATCACACTCCAAGTTGGCCTAAGCCCCAAAAGCCGAGCTTAAGCCTAGTTTGAGCCCTAACTCGAGTTCTTCATTTCCAGCTAAGGTTAGCTCGTGACTTATGAGTTCATAAATTATTTTATGATATTTTAAGATTTTTCATGAGTTAAAACCGAGCCATGCATGCATTTATATGTGAGTTCCGAATTTTTGAAGTTAATGGCCTTAAAAATGAAATTTTAGTTCCAAACATGTTAAAGTCGAAAATGTGGGTTAAATCACCCTTAAAAATTGTACCATTGACGCTGTAAAAATTTGAGAATTTAATGAGTTCGTTGCCTTAGTCAAATCATGCTTGAATTTATGCTAAAATGAGCCACCGAGGTCAATCATCATGCATGCAAGATATGATATGAGTTTTAGCCTCTATAGCAATGATGTAACATGTTAAACGTTCGGCCATCATCAATAGTTTGAGATTTTTTAGTTGGTTCGGAGGTTAGGTGCTCGTACGGGCCATTTAAGCCATACCGGGTAGCATGCATGTGGACCCGGGGTCCACTAGTGATTTATGTGTTAATTGTACTTATTTTATCACATTATGATGTATGGTCATGCATGTTGCCGGAAATAGTCGCCGGAGGTCCGGTTGGTCACTGGCCGCGCACATAGTGCGGCAGTGCCCGACCCCAGTGCCAGTGCGTACCCGCGCCAGCGTGCGCGTGGTACCCGAGTCCGCGACAGCGTGCCAGCAGCGCCTGTCCGCATCGCACCCGGGGTCACGGCGCCCGTCGCGCCCAACACCCCGACAGCGCCCGGCCGCGCTGTCCCAGCCTCAGTGCACGCATGGCCTCGCGTGCCATGCGGAGTCAACCTCGGGTCGTGCCAGCTGCACACCCGAGGGGTCAGTACCGTGTCCAGCGACCTCGGGTCGTACCAGCCGCGCAACCGGGTGTCCAGTGTCATGCCCAATGACCTCGGGTCGTGCCCAGTCGCGCACCCGTGTGTCCAGAGCAGTGTTCAGTGGCCTCGGGTCGTGCCAGTGCCACGCCCGAGCACGCAGTTGGCCTGGGATGTGCCCAGCAGCACACCCGCGTGCCCAGGGTTGCTCGGCAGCACCCGCTCAGCCCCAGTTCGCGCATGTCCGCGCCTAGTCGACCTCGGGGCATGGCCAGCAGCCTGCCCGAGTGCTCAGCAACCCCGGGGACGACCGGCAGCGCCCGCGTGGCCTCTGTCCGTGTCCGTCCCGAGTCCAGCCGCACCTGTCCGTGCCCAGCCGCACGACAGGGCTTCAGCCAAGCCTCGGCCGTGCCCAGCGCGCACCCGAGGGGCACCAGTCGTGCCCGGGCCGTGCCAGCAGCCCCTGGCCGTGCCCACCAGCGCCAGTCCGCGCCAAGACATGTCCAGCGGCCCCAGGGACCGAGCCCGGTCGCACCAGCCGTGCCCAGCGCCGTGCCCGGGCACCAGCTGGCCCGGCACGGGACCGAGCCCGGTCTAGCCGAACCCAGCCCGACTGCCCGGCTCAGTCGAGCCGGCGGTCCGGCCAGCCAGCGAACCGGCCGGTTCGACCGGTGGTTCGAGTCAATTTTGATTCGTGATTTTTGATCCAAGTCTAGTTCTGGAAATTTCAGTATTTTTCTGAGCCAGTTCAGTCCAGTTTAATCGCGTAGATCAGTCCGAGCATTTTAGCATATAATTAAATATTCTGAGTATTATACTTAGCATTATTTTGCTGAAATATTTATGTAGCCTAAGGACAGTCGAGCCTCCGACCGCTACTCCATCTTCCGCACTTGCATATCAGATTTCCAAGTTTTCAGGTGGGGGTCATGTACTGGATGTCACATCATAGATAATATCTGTACCATGGCAGAGGTATGTTTGAGACAGTTTAGTTCCGGGTTGGGTGGCCGAGGCCTTGATACCCACCTGATGACCGTTGGGAGGGGCGAGGCCTTTATACCCTATCGGCGTGTGCAGACGAGCGGCTAAGGCCGAGGGTCTTTTGACCACAGATCAGAACAGACATCAGAGATCAGTTTACAGTTTCAGCTATTATATATTTATGTTTCATGATACGTTATTATAGATGATGTTTTGTTCAGTACTGGTCTTTGCGCAGCATAGTGGTTTGCTCACGCCCCCATTGTGTTTTTCAGGAGACGGAGTCGAGCGTGTCGGATGAGCACAGATGTGGCGCAGCGTGGCCATGAGAGTGGAACATATTTTACCAGCATTTTTATGTCCTAGATTTATGATCATGTGTATTATTCAGTTTATGTACGCATGTTTATGTATTCGTATTTTCGGATGCTTCCGCCAGCGAGTTTTTCTAGACAGTGCGAGACAGTACAGACTATGCATGTATAATTCCATAATCCGCGAGCGGACAGTTTGGTTGCATGTTTTATTTATGTCTGTGGGCAGACCCAAGTTCAGTTTAAGTTTTTATCTGCCACATCCCGCAATAAGTCAGTATTTTCGAAAACCCAACTCGCACATTGTTTCGAAAATTAAAAACAAAAATTTTACTATGATTTTTCAAAGCTAGTAGTGAGGCGGGGTGTGACAGAAGGTGGTATCAGAGCACAGATTTGCGTTTCTGCATACTTTCAAAGTTTAGAAAAGCATGACCACGCCACGCTCATCCGCGCCGACTCCGAGGTAAGTCACCTGACTCAGTTTGAGTTTTGCAAGTGCTAAATTCAGTTCAAGTATGGGGCCTAGATAACTATCCTCCTATAAGAAAAGAAAGAACTCTAGATGGAGAACTCTAGAAAGATAAGCTCAGACAAGAACTCTAGACAGAACTCTAGAATAGCTAAGTCCAAGGACTCTAGACTAAGTCAGAACTGTAGTACGAGCCAGAACATAGAAAGTGTAAGTATACCGGAACTCTAGCCAAGCTAGGTGTTTTCGGATATTATTTCTTTATTATTTCAAGAGTAGTATGGCTATTTCTTAATCGGCTATACTAATCAATTCAAGCGTTTCCAGAATTTCAGAATGGCACCGCGTAGAGATCCCCAGGCACCAATTGAGCAGGACCAGGCTATTGTGGTCAGCCGATTTTGTACTTATGATCCACCCCGTTTCACTGGGGAGAGTGGCCCGTTAGCCGTGGCCGAGTGGATCCGGAAGATGGAGAGGATCTTCCGTATTATGGGGATTTCTGAGGCGCACAAGATGGCGTGCGCCGAACTGCAGATAGAGGGAGCCGCCGGAGACTGGTGGGAGGATTACTGGCGTCTACGCTATGAGATGGGCTCAGTTTAAGACGATAATGGAGGACAAGTTCTATCCTCGCCATTTCAAGCAGAGGATGGCACGGGAGTTTGCCGCTCTCCAGCAAGGTGAGCGTTCAGTGGACGAGTACGAGCGCGAGTTCTATCCTCGCCATTTCAAGCAGAGGATGGCACGGGAGTTTGCCGCTCTCCAGCAAGGTGAGCGTTCAGTGGACGAGTATGAGCGCGAGTTCGCTCGTAAGAGTGCCTTTGCTTCGCATCTTGTTGATACGGAGGAGAATAAGGCAGCACAGTTCCTTGATGGTTTGGGGAGCAACATCAGACTCTTGATCACCAGCAATGGCTTCCTTGACTACGCCGAGACTGTTGAGCGTGCTCAGCAGATCGAGGCGTGCATTCTGAGAGACACCCGTGCCCAGCCACCAGCCAGACAGCTAGCTGCTATTCCGTCACCCCAGCCAGCTCCGCAGACGAACAAGAGAAAGTGGGACGATCGCAAGGACAAGAGGAACCGCAGACAGAGAGGCCCAGCTCAGGGAGGCCAGCCAGTCCGACAGGACCTGCCGGCATGTGCTACCTGCGGACGTCCGCACTGCGGGGAGTGTCTTGCAGGACAGGACATATGTTTCCATTGCCGCCGCCCAGGCCACTGTATCAGAGATTGCCCAGACCGCCCTCAGCCACAGCAGGACCAGAGACCCTCAGCCCCGAGACGGCCAGCTCACAGACAACCAGCACCCAGACAGCCAGCCCAGAGACCCCCAGGACAGCAGCAGCAGCATGGAGCACCTGCTCACATTTACGCACTCGACCAGGAGCAGGCCGAAGAGCAGCCAGGTACCATGTCTGGCATGTTGTCCTTATTCCATACTCCAATCTTCGCTTTATCGATACCGGGGCGACACATTCGTTCGTCTCGACCAAGTGCTTATCTGACATAGGAGCCCAGGGAGTGAGTACTGTCGACCCTCTCGAGATCAGTCTCGCATCGGGAAGGAAGATAGTTACGAGTTCCCTGGCCAAGAACCTTAGCATCGATATCGGAGGTCGAACTCTAGTTGTAGACGCGTTTGTGATCGATATGAATGACTTCGACCTGATTCTTGGCATGGATTGGTTGACGAGGTACCGTGCTGACATCCGTTGTCACGACCGGGAGGTGACGCTACACTTCTCTGAGGGCGACCACATCACGTTTTTTTGGACGAAGTCCCGAACCTTGCCGCGCGTTATTTCCATGGCGAAAGCGACGAAGTACATGCAGCGAGAGGATTGTCAGGGATTTCTTGTCAATATTGTTGAGGAATCTTCGGAGAAGCTGTCTCCTGGAGATATACCCATTGTCCGAGAGTTCGTGGACATTTTTCCCGATCAGCTCCCGGGGGGACCACCTAACCGTCAGGTGGAGTTCACTATCGACTTGGTCCCCGGAGCGGGACCAGTGTCGAAAGCGTCGTATCGCATGGCGCCGAAGGAGCTTCAGGAGTTGAAGGCTCAGATTCAGGAGCTTTTTAGTCTCGGTTTCATTCGACCGAGCGTGTCACCTTGGGGAGCCCCTGTCCTCTTTGTCAAGAAGAAGAATGGGTCTATGAGGATGTGCATCGACTACCGGGATTTGAACTGGTTGACGGTGAAGAACAAGTATCCGCTTCCCAGAATTGAGGACTTATTCGATCAGCTGAGGGGAGCCAGCGTCTTTTCCAAGATCGATCTCCGCTCTGGCTACCATCAGCTGAAGATCAGAGAGGCCGATGTGGCCAAGACTGCTTTCAGAACCCGATACGGCCACTATGAGTTCGTTGTGATGCTGTTTGGCTTGAGCAATGCGCCAGTGGTATTCATGGATCTCATGAACCGTGTCTTCCATCCATTCCTGGACCAGTTTGTCATCGTCTTCATTGATGACATTTTGGTCTATTCAAGTAGCCCGGAGCAGCACGAGGAGCACTTGAGAACAGTTTTGGAGACACTTCGACGGGAGAAGTTGTACGCCAAGTTCTTGAAGTGCGAATTTTGGCTCGATCGAGTGGCTTTCCTAGGCCACATCGTTACTTCCAGAGGAATTGAGGTTGATTCGAGCCAAATTGAGGCTGTTAGGAACTGGTCGACACCGAGAAATGCCACCGAGGTTCGGAGTTTTCTCGGTTTGGCAGGCTATTATCGTTGATTCATCGAGGGGTTTTCGAAGATTGCCCTGCCCTTGTCTCGTTTGACGAGGAAGTCGGTGAAGTTTGAGTGGGATAGTCGTTGTGAGTCGAGCTTCCAGGAGCTCAAAGCGAGGCTTACGACGGCACCTGTGTTGACCATTCCAGACCCCACACAGGGTTTCACTATCTATAGTGATGCCTCGAAGCAGGGTCCAGGCTGTGTTTTGATGCAAGACGGAAGGGTTGTGGCTTATGCTTCCCGTCAGCTAAAGCCGCACGAGGTGAACTACCCGACTCACGATCTTGAGTTGGCAGCAGTGGTTCACGCCCTGAAGATCTGGAGGCACTATTTGTATTGGGGCCACTACGAGATTTACACAGACCACAAAAGCTTACAGTATATCTTCACCCAGAAGAAGCTCAACATGCGCCAGCGGCGATGGTTGGAGCTGGTGAAAGATTATGACTGTACAATCAACTATCACCGGGTAAAGCGAATGTAGTTGCTGACGCCCTCAGCCGAAAGGGAAAGGGCGAGCTGACCTGTATGATCACTCAGCAACGTCAGTTGATTCATGAGTTCGCCCGGATGCAGCTAGAGGTGGTCGAATCACCTCTCAGGTTGCCAGTTGTGGGAGGTATTCGAGCGATGAGAATGTGGCCCACGTTGCGAGACAGGATCCGGTGGGATCAAGCCTTCGACGAGTTCATTCGCTCGATGGGGGCAAATATTCATGCTGGAGGAGTTGAGGGTTTCTACCGAGGCACAGATGGTGCCTTGGAGTACAAGGGCAGAATCGTTGTGCCGAATGTCGAGGCCCTGAAGAAGGAGATCTTGACTGAGGCGCATAGTGCTCCTTACTTGGCGCACCCCAGTAGCACCAAGATGTATCACGACCTGAAAAGGTCCTTCTGGTGGAAGGGGATGAAGAGAGATGTAGCCGGGTTTGTTGAGAAATGCCTGATCTGCGAGCAAGTGAAGGCTGAGTACAAGGTTCCACCGGGTCTCTTACAGCCTTTAGAGATCCTGCAGTGGAAGTGGGAGAAGCTGACCATGGACTTTGTCACGGGATTGCCGATGTCGGCTAAGCATCATGACGCAGTATGGGTAGTTGTGGATCGACTGACGAAGTCGGCCCATTTCATGCCTGTCAGGATGGACATGTCCATGGAGCAGCTAGCCGATGTGTATCTCCAGAGAATCGTTCGACTCCACGGCGTTCCAGCCGAGATTATATCAGATAGAGATCCCCGGTTTACTAGAAATCTTTGGGAGAGTCTGAACGAGTCCATGGGGATGAAATTGAAGTTTAGCTCCGCTTATCATCCACAGACCGACGGTCAGTCGGAACGGACCATCTAGACGCTTGAGGACATGCTCCGAACGTGTGTCCTTGAGCATGGTGGTTCGTGGGAGCAGTTGATACCCACTGTGGAGTTTGCCTATAACAATAGTTACCACTCGTCGATCAAGATGGCGCCGTTCGAAGCTTTATACGGTCGCAAGTGTCGCTCACCCCTTCATTGGGATGAGGTTGGCGAGAAGCAGGTTCTCGGTCCCAAGTTGATCGAGGCACAGTGCAGAAGGTCGCCGAGATCCGAGAGAGATTGAGAGAGGCTCGGAGCCGTCAGAAGGCCTACGTTAACAAGCGTAGAAGGGAGCTTGAGTTCGAGCAAGAAGATAAAGTGTTCCTGAAGGTCACGCCGATGAAGGGCGTTGTCCGATTCGGGAAGAGGGGGAAGCTGCAGCCCCGATTCATAGGGCCCTTTGATATTCTCGAGCGAGTTGGCATCACCGCCTATCGTCTGGCATTACCCCCAGAGCTCTCGGGTGTACACAACGTCTTCCACGTGTCGATGTTGAGGAAGTATGTGTATGACCCGAGCCACATAGTGAACTTTGACGGGCTAGAGGTCGGGCAGAACCTGACGTATGATGAGCGGCCGGTAGCAGTTCTGGACCGAAAGGTCCGTCGGCTGAGAAACAGAGATATAGAGCTCGTCAAAGTTTGCTGGAGTCGCCACGACGAGTCGGAAGCCACTTGGGAGAGAGAGGTCAAGATCAGAGCTCGTTATCCAGATTTCGATTTTTGAGATTTTCAGTTGTACTTATATGTACTTTCTATTTTGTGTTTTAATGTATATAGTTTTGTAGTAAGAGTTCTGGCCTCATACCTTAGTTTTGTATTTCCGAGGACGGAAATATTTTAAGGAGGATAGGTTGTAACGCCCCAAATCAAAATAATAGTAACAACGGTTTCACTGCTCGACTATAAGTGAAGTCCGTAATTTATAGAAATTCCCGAGTTATATTTATTGTGCTAAATGCTCAATTATGATAAATTATTCTTCGAATAATTCTATCTCAATGTACAAGTTAAGATGAATCCATTAATTTGGGTTGATAAATAATAGCAAGTCAATTCGAGAATTTATCAACTCTGAACCCTAGTTTGGTTCCGAGTTAATTTTCGAGTAAATCCCGAGCATAGCCAGATATTGGTATTTTTATACTTAGAATATTTTTCTAAGTGTATATAAATATCAAAGTATAAGTCTTGATCACTTTTCTAAAATCGAGCCCTAGCCGAGTCTCGGACCCGAGCTCCGAGCCCGCGCCTTGGCCGCGCCAAGCATGCCCACCGAGCCCTCAAAGCATTGCCCAAGTCCTATCCTATCTTGTGGAAAATTTTCTTAAGTATTTTGATCACCAAGAGAGACCCTATACTCAGCCCAAGGTCCTTCCCGCGCCGGTCCAACGCGCCCTCGCGCCCAGCCCGCGTCCCCGCGCCCAGGGCCCAGCGCCCAGCCCAGCGCCAGCTTTGGCAGCCCAACTTCTTGAGCCCAATTTCATAAGTTCCGGCCCACTTCTCTCATGACCCAATTCAGGCGTGTAATTAGGACATAATGAGAGTCTAATTAAGCTTAAGTTGTCCTAACAAAAGATTAGCCAAAGACATCTAGCATGGACAATATTTTATTAGTAGTGCATGAGGAATCTTTCATTTTTTTAATCACTTGTGCAGCCCTTGTCCCCCCACCCTCGTGCCAGACCTGACTTGACCTCTCCACCATGATTTTTATACTCTAAAATAAGCTCAAAGACCGTGCAAAGTCAGGCCTTAAGCATGCCCAAGGTCTTGGACCTAAATTCCATGCAATGAGATGGAATTCCCACTTCATTTATCCCCCACCAAGTCACCTAGCTATCTCCGCCCAAACCAGAACTTAATGACCCTTCCTCAGTCCCTTTTAAGACCTTTGATCATTTGAAGCCCGAGCATATAGTGAGGAGTAGAGAGAAAAACCGAATCTAAGGCAACCAGCCCCTTTGCTCGCGCCCAGCACCCCGGGGAAGAGGAACAACGAGGTCCAGCCCCCTACAACCATTATCTCTCGAGGCTTAGCACTATATAAGTGTACCTTATATTTTTCTAAGTCTTTTAGAAGAGATAGGCTCGAACAAATCACACTCCAAGTTGGCCTAAGCCCCAAAAGCCGAGCTTAAGCCTAGTTTGAGCCCTAACTCGAGTTATTCATTTCCAGCCAAGGTTAGCTCGTGACTTATGAGTTCATAAATTATTTTATGATATTTTAAGATTTTTCATGAGTTAAAACCGAGCCTTGCATGCATTTATATGTGAGTTCCGAATTTTTGAAGTTAATGGCCTTAAAAATGAAATTTTAGTTCCAAACATGTTAAAGTCGAAAATGTGGGTTAAATCACCCTTAAATATTGTACCATTGATGCTGTAAAAATTTGAGAATTTAATGAGTTCATTGCCTTAGTCAAATCATGCTTGAATTTATGCTAAAATGAGCCACCGAGGTCAATCATCATGCATGCAAGATATGATATGAGTTTTAGCCTCTATAGCAATGATTTAACATGTTAAATATTCGGCCATCATCAATAGTTTGAGAATTTTTAGTTTGTTCGGAGGTTAGGTGCTCGTACGGGCCATTTAAGCCTTACCGGGTAGCATGCATGTGGACCCGGGGTCCACTAGTGATTTATGTGTTAATTGTACTTATTTTATCATATTATGATGTATGGTCATGCATGTTGCCGGAAATAGTCGCCGGAGGTCCGGCAAGGGCCGGCCTTGGTCACTGGCCGCGCACATAGTGCGGCAGTGCCCGGCCCCAGTGCCAGTGCGTACCCGCGCCAGCGTGCGCATGGTAGCCGAGTCCGCGACAGCGTGCCAGCAGCGTGATGAGATCGCGTTTCCCGATTGCCGATAAGCCACAAACCAGTGCCTTGAATCGCCGATAGGTGTCTCGAGGTTTGCACAACCGCACCCCTTGAAACGATAAAATTGCAAAAGAAATCTAGAAGAAATCTAAGGCAAAGTGTTTGAACAAAAGTTTGGTTTTTCTATTAATTTCTGAATTGATTATTTCGAATGACAAAGGGGCCTATTTATAGGTGCCAAACTAAGTCTATTCCTAATCTAAGAAGAACTCCTAATGCTTGGAAATAAATAAAGTCCTAAGGAACTAAATCACTAATAAAAGCAATAAAATATTAAAGTCCTAAACAATCTAGAAATCATAATAGAATAAGGAAACTAAATATCTAAGGGATCTTGGGAAGTCTTGACTTGCACATTAAGTAGGGAAGAATAATCTAGAGAAGTTCCAACTCAAAAGACTCCTAGAAGCCTCGGTTTCTTGTTGGCCAAGTTGTCCCCGCGGCCCGCCAGTGCGTGTGCCTGCCCGCGCGTGGCCCTGCACGCCCCAGCGCGCCCATGTGCGCGGACTGCACCCGTTGGGCACCCGACTCACGCGCCTTCCATTTCTTCGAGCCACCTGGTGCTTTAGCCATCCCCACCAGGTTTCACTCCCTCGATAAGCATCCCGAAACTTGCGATGATACGTCCGTTTGAGGCGTGGTCTCGTCCGTGCACGTCTACGTCAATGCGCGTGTTTGCGCCCTTCCTTGCGCCTGATTGTTGCCCGTCTTGGACCATCTCCTCACACCCTCTTGCAAACCTCCGTGCGTCACCTTCATGGACTATCTCGAGTGATCGCGCGTCCAACCCGCATACTCCTGTGCACACTTGGTCGCGCGTTATCCCTTGACCCACGAGTCTTTCCGAGCTTCCACGCGTATCCTTGTATCTCGCATCTTGCACCTTGCATGTGCTCGACCCATAGTGCGATGCTCGTGTTGGACCCACTTGCACGTTGATCCGCTGTGCCTTTGACCTTCTCGTATTCGGCCATGCTATTGTCGACCTCCTACACCATGGCGCACGTCGGCACCCTCGTATACGAGCTCGTGCATGTCTGTTAGGCCATGCAAGCCTTGTTTCGGCCCTTTGCTCGGCCTTCTTGGATAGCATCGGCCTTCGGCCCTTCTCATCTTTGCGGGTCAAACCCCACATCCGCATCATTCCCGCCCCCTTTAAGAATGTCCTTGTCCTCAAGGACTCGTCATCATCCATCAACCAAGTTACTTCCTTCTCAATATTCACCTTGACCACTACGTGCGCAACTTCTTCCTTAACCACTGAAACCTCTTGCACACCTTCTTCATCCTCTTTCTGAAACTCCTCGACCACTTTGTCTTCTTTGGACTCGACCAAAATTCCTTCGACCTCGACAAAGTGTTCATCGGGATATACATCGAAAATAGGCAGTCCTTCATAACCCGTTGATTCTTTCACGTCCTCGATGGCCTTTACATCGTTAAAATATTTTGAGAATTCAAACGGGAAGATAGGCTCCTCACACTTTTCATCGACCCGACCTTCTTCTTTGCCGAACTCGCCTGGTACGCGGTCAGGCGCTCCATCCAACCCCTGCATCTCGGATTGTTGTTGCTCGGCCGTGCCCGCGTATGCGCTTGCCTCCTCGACAATGAAGATCTGGCCATCTCCATGCCAATCTTGCTCAATACTCTTGAGACCAACCTCCTTGGTCCCGCCGTCCTTGCTTGCCTTTAATGTGACCCGGTGATCTCCTGCGTCAAACTTCATGACCCCTGTTTGGTAATTGGTGGTCACCTCGCCTAGCCCCTCGAGCCATTGCACTCCTAGCACAACGTCGGGTCCAACCAAGGGTAGCGCATAGAGATCGGCTTTGATGGTGACTCCTTGAAATTTGATCAGCACTCCGTGATAAGACTCGGTGCACCTTAGCCGTTCGCCGTTGGCTACTCGAACCTCGAATGGCTCTACCTTCATCGTTGGCAACTTCAACCTTTGAGACAGCATAGCGTTGATGAAGTTGTGTGACGATCCATTGTCTACTAGCACGACTACACGGTGGTCCTTGACACATGCTGCTAGCCGCATCGTCCTCGGTCCTCGGGTGCCTGCCATTGCATGCATTGAGATCTCGGCTTTCTCCTCGAGTACCTCAACCTCGAACTTACTCTCTAGGTGCTCCTCAATCTCGGACTCTTCCTCATCTGAGTCGATAACGTCGATCACAAAAACCTGCTTGCATCAATGGCCCGGTGTGAACTTCTCTTCACATTTAAAACAGAGCCCCTTCTCACGTCGGCGCCTCATCTCTTCGAGCGACAACCTCTTGACCTCCGGGACTGGTGGTCGAGACCTATCGGGTGGTCGCCCGCTCGGAATCATATTGCTCGCATCCGGTTGTACGCCCGCGGTAGTGTTGCTTGGGCCCGTGCGTCGCGTGTCGGGGTAGTGAGCGTCCGCCCGTCCCATTCGCTTTGCCGCTAGATGGTTTTCGCGGCGTCGGGCTTCCTCCATAGCCGCATGCATGGTCTCAGGTCGCTCTAATTGCACCTCAGCGGCTAGATCGTACTTCAGGCCGCCTATGAATGCGCCAACTAGTGCGGTCTCGGGCCATTCTCGCACGCGACATGCTAATCGCTCGAATTCCTTCAAATAATCTCGCAAGCTGTAATATCCCATTCAGTAATTCATAAAAGTAACTATTTCAGTTCTAAGTTAGAACTATTTTTATTAATAATGATCGTTTATATTTTCAAGCCTTAATAAATCTCTTAGAATTTTATTTTTCAGTTGGCTCGACATTAAAGTTAAATCAGAATCGTTTTTCATTAAATGGAGTTAGTCGAGTAAATGTTATAAATTGCCTAAGTATTTTATGTGACTTATATGATTGGATTGATATGTAATAAGGATTAAGTAGAAGTTATTTGGACAAGAAGGTCTATTAAGAGTATATTCGAAATTATATTCGCAAGTTTCGAGTTTTTTTCCGATGTTCGGTTGTAGTCGATAATTAAGTCCGATTTCGTTTCCGAAAAATTTATTTTCTTGTATTTTTTTTTACAAGTTTCAAGATCATTAATAAGAGTTAAAAATTTTCAGCATAAAAGGGAAAAAGGCCAAAAGCAAAAGATGGAAATCTGAAGTTTTTAGAATTTTCGATTTTTCGGTAACCGTTCGTTTTAAGTCAGAATTCGGTTCTGTAAATTGGAAACTTTTCATTCAGTCACGAATTTTATCATGGAAATCAGATTAGGATCACATGATGGGCCTTTCTAAGCATTGACTATAGATTTGAGAAGTTTACAAGTTATGATTTTTATTCTTTATCTTTATTTATTTTTATAACCATTTTTTTAGTATTCTTAAGCAATAAATGAGCCATTTAAGACTAAATTCGAGCCATAATGGAGGATTGGTCAAATGGAGGAGTTTGTCTTGATATATACAAGATGAATCATGCATTACAAGTACTTTTCAAAGCTTACTCAACTTTGTGCATGATTTTAGAAAAACATTTATGGCAAGGGCCCTAATGAGTTTATTATGATGAAGTATTGATGTGAAGAAGGTGATATTGTCTCCTTTGCTACCCTATATAAAGGGGTATCACCATAGACTCGAAATTCACAC
>BKCP01007148.1:145189-159114 GCA_008636005.1 Striga asiatica | reverse complement strand
CATAGTACTTAGTATATTTGTTTACGTATTTTTATGTAGCTTGAAGAGTTAGCTACTCGAGACCAACACTTACGAATTCAAAGGAGAAAGGTGGGGACCCAGACTGGGTATTACATTGAGTATAATATTGATATCATGTTCGAGGTATGTATACAGTTTAAGTTTATACGCTTGGGATGAGGAGGCATTAATTTGTCTCAAAGATTATATCCTAAGTTCTGATGGAGGCGATACGTGCCTTAGAAATATCCATCAGATTGTGCACAAGTATCCGATAATATATCGGTTAGATTAAGTTACAGTTATTATATATATACCAAAGATCATGATATTGTATTATTATTGATGTTTACTTTAGTATGGGTATTAACGGGGTACAAAAGGACCAGTACTCACCCCCATTATGTTTTTCAGGTAACAGGGTCGGGCCGGAGGTGTGAGCAAATAAAGTGGTGGTGATGGTCGAGTACTCATTTCAAAGGACATTTGTAATAAATGAAATAAGTCTGTATAATTATTCCTGTTTTTAAGTAATTCCGCTACGCTTATTAATATGTGAACTTGCATTTTAAATAAATTTAGATTTCAAGTTTTTATCATTTCATAAATATGAACATGATATAGTTAAATGCAAGTATATATATATAAAAATCTGTTTTGTTATGTCTAAAATAAATAATTAGACAAAGTTAAAGTTAAACAGATTTTTAGGAAGAAGGAGTTTAAGTAGCATCCCGAGTTATTCGCAAAAAGATTTCGAAAGAGTTATAAGTAATTTCGAAATAAAAGTTGCGAAAAATTTACTCTGATAAGCGGGGTGTTACAGGTGGTATCAGAGCCAAAGTAAGTGCTCTGTATACTAAAAGTTTAAGTTTCAGGAAAACCGACCACACCACACTCACACCTCGCCGACTACCAGGTAAGTATTGTTAAGTTTTATGAAAGTTTTTATATAAGCAAATTACTAAGTCTATGCTCAATAAGATTCGGATATCCAAATTAGAAAAGATACTTAAGCAAAGATTTTAAGACTATCATGTTACTCCCAATAAATTTAGAAGTTATCAAGTTAATAAATAACTTGTATAGAAATAATGGCTTATCTTGAAAATATGATTGTGCTAAAGCGTAATAATGGATTAAAAATCCAGATGGCACGAAGAGTGAACTAAGGTCAAAGAGAGATGACATCAGCAGAAGTAGTTGCTTAGTTTCGTGGTTTCAATGCTGAGAAGTTTTCTGGACAAGGAGATCCTCGTCAAGTGGAGGAGTGGATTCAAGGTCTGGAGTCAATCTTTGAGATTACTGAGTGCTCGGAGAAAAATCGTATTCTCTATACTCAGTTGCAAATGACTGGGGATGCTCGTCTCTGGTGGAATTCTTACTGGGGCATGCGTCCTAGTGAGAAAGAAAATCTCACTTGGGATAAATTTAAGGAGATGATGAATGATAAGTACTACCCTGACTATTACAAGGCGGAGATGGAACGCCAATTTCTGGCGTTAGTTCAAGGAACTCGTTCAGTAGATGAGTATGAACGAGAATTTACTAGATTGGGATTCTTTGCTCCCTATTTAATGGAGACGGAGGCGAAGAAGGCGAGACGTTTCCGAGATGGCCTGCTACCCTCGATTCGTCACCATGTGGCTGGACACAATATTCATACTTATACTGAAGTTGTGACCAAGGCTAATGAGATCGAAGCTAGTTTCAAGAGAGGAGGTGATCAAGTTGTGATACAGCCAATATCACAAATTCCAGCAGCACCACCAGTGCAAATGATGCCTATTCCACAAGAGAAGGAAGGAAAGAATAAGAGGAAGTGGAAAGGATACAAGAATGATCGTAAGAATAAGCAGAAGCAGCAAGGCGGACAGACTCCAACTTGTACCAAATGTGGAAAGCTCCACAGAGGAGAATGTCTAGCTGGACAAAATGTATGTTACCATTGTCGGAAGCCTAGGCATGGTATGAAGATTTGTCCAGAAAGGCAGCAGCGGCAGTTTCAGGGTCAACCTCAGCAGCAGAGGGGAGGAGAACCACAAGCTCAGGTCTATGCTATCAATCAAGTTGAAGCTGAGCAGAACCCAGGTACCATGTCTGGGATGATTATTTTAAATGAAATGCCTGTTTTTGCATTATTTGATACTGGAGCAACACATTCATTTGTGTCGAAGAGATGTATAGATGCCATTGGAGTTAAGATTATTAACATTATTGACCCTCTTGAGGTAAGTTTAGCCTCAGGAAGGAAAATAGAGACAAGCTCTAAGGTAGAGAACCTTAGTGTTAATATTGGAGGAAAAATCTTGAGATTAGAGGCTTATGTTATCGAAATTAGGGACTTCGATCTCATACTTGGAATGGATTGGTTAGCGAATTATCGAGCTGATATTCGTTGCCATGAGAATGAGGTAATTCTTTATCTTCCAGAAGGTAATCAAATTACTTTCTATGGTGCAAAGACAAGAACCCTACCATGTGTAATCTCGATGGCGAAGGCGAGAAAGATTCTTCAAAAGGAGGATTGCCAAGGATATTTGGTGAGCATTGTCGAAGATGATTCGAAAGCACAAACACCTCATGATATTCCAATTGTCCGTGAGTTTGTGGATGTGTTTCCGAATCAATTACCCGGAGGACCACCTAACAGACAAGTGGAGTTCACAATTGACCTTGTTCCAGGAGCAGCACCAGTGTCGAAGGCACCATATCGAATGGCACCGAAGGAGTTGCAGGAGTTGAAGACTCAAATCCAGGAGTTGTTGAAACTTGGTTTCATCAGACCAAGTGTTTCCCCTTGGGGAGCACCGGTACTATTTGTCAAAAAGAAGGACGGATCCATGAGAATGTGTATCGATTATCGGGATTTGAACCGATTAACGATAAAGAACAAGTATCCACTCCCAAGAATAGATGATTTGTTCGATCAGTTGAGAGGAGCTTGCGTATTTTCTAAAATAGATTTACGTTCAGGCTATCATCAACTGAAGATTAAAGAATCTGACGTAGCCAAGACTGCGTTTCGAACAAGATATGGACACTATGAGTTCGTAGTTATGCCATTTGGAGTAAGTAATGCACCAGCGGTGTTCATGGATTTAATGAATCGAGTATTCCATCCGTATTTAGATCAATTTGTCATTGTCTTTATTGATGATATTTTGGTCTATTCCAAGAGTATGAAAGAACATGAGCAACATTTAAGGGTTGTTCTTGGTACCCTTAGACGAGAGAAGTTATATGCCAAGTTCTCTAAGTGTGAGTTTTGGCTAAAGAAAGTGGCGTTTTTAGGCCATATTATCACTGAAAGAGGCATAGAAGTTGATCCTGCGAAGATTGCAGCAGTTCAGAATTGGTCAGTACCTAAGAATGCATCTGAGGTTCGTAGTTTTCTTGGACTAGCAGGTTATTATCGTAGATTTATCGAAGGGTTTTCAAAGATTGCACTCCCTTTGACAAATTTAACGAGAAAATCTGTGAAGTTTGAATGGACAAATCGGTGTGAAGAGAGTTTTCAAAAGCTTAAGAAGAAGCTTACCACGACGCCAGTACTAATTATTCCAGATCCCACTAGAAGTTTCACTATCTATAGTGATGCTTCAAAGCAGGGTTTGGGATGTGTACTTATGCAAGATGGTCAAGTTGTTGCATATGCTTCGAGACAATTGAAACCTCATGAACAGAATTATCCAACTCATGATCTAGAATTGGCAGCAGTAGTTCATGCACTCAAGATTTGGAGGCATTATCTCTATGGAGGTCGGTGTGAAATATTCACTGATCACAAGAGTTTGCAATATATTTTCACACAAAAAGAGCTCAACATGCGCCAAAGAAGATGGTTAGAACTGGTGAAAGATTATGATTGCACTATTCAATATCATCCAGGAAAAGCTAATGTAGTAGCGGATGCCTTAAGTCGAAAGGTAAAGGGTGAGTTGGCTTGTTGTATAACTCAACAGAAACAACTCATTAAAGAGTTCGCTCAGATGCAAATTGAAGTAGTTAAGTCACTTCCTAAAGAGATTATAGGGAGTGTTAACTCCATGAGAATTCAACCTATGTTGAGAGATAGAATTCGGAAGGAGCAATCTTTTGATCAATTTATACGGAAGATAGAAGAGAAGGTTCATACCGGAGGAATAGAAGGCTTTTACAGAGGCAGAGATGGAGCCTTAGAGTTCAGAGGCAGGATTGTTGTGCCGAAAGTCGAGTCCTTGCGAAAGGAGATCTTGACAGAAGCACATAGTGCGCCTTATTTAGCTCACCCTGGAAGCACCAAAATGTATCACGACTTGAAAAAGTCGTTTTGGTGGAAAGGGATGAAGAGAGATGTAGCAGACTTTGTAAAGAAGTGTTTGGTCTGTCAGCAAGTTAAGGCTGAGCACAAGAGTCCATTAGGTCTGTTACAACCACTTGAAATTCCAAAGTGGAAATGGGAAGAAGTTACCATGGATTTTGTTACAGGGCTACCTAAGTCATCTAAGCAGCACGATGCAATTTGGGTAGTAGTGGACAGATTGACGAAAGTCGCACACTTTATGCCTGTAACAATGACCATGTCAATGGACCAGTTAGCCGAAATTTATACTAGTGGAATCATTCGACTCCATGGAGTGAATGTTACGATCATATCAGATCGAGATCCCAGATTCACTAGCAGATTCTGGGAGAGTTTGCATGAGGCAATGGGCACACAATTGAAGTTTAGTTCGGCTTATCATCCAAAGACAGATGGCCAGTCAGAAAGGACTATTCAGACGCTCGAGGATATGCTCAGAGCTTGCATTTTAGAGGTGCCAAGTGGGAGAAGTGGTTATCATTAGTAGAGTTTGCCTACAATAATAGTTACCACGCATCGATTCAGATGGCTCCTTATAAAGCACTTTATGGCTGTAAGTGTCGTTCGCCTCTTTATTGGGATGATGTTGGAGAGAGACGAGTCCTTGGTCCAAAGTTGATCGAGGAGACAGTTGAGCAAGTAGCCTGGATTCGAGAAAGGCTAAAGACTGCTCAGAGTCGTCAAAAGTCGTCAGCCGATAAGCACAGAAGGGAGATGCAGTTTGAAGTTGGAGATAAAGTATTCTTGAAAGTTCGACCAATGCGAGGTGTCGTTCGTTTCGGGAAGAGAGGCAAGTTGCATCCTCGTTATATAGGTCCATTTGAAGTTCTGGAGCGAGTTGGAGAAGTATCCTATCGTTTAGCTTTACCTCTTGAGTTGTCAAGTGTGCATAATGTTTTTCATGTATCGATGTTACGTGCATACGTGTGCGATCCAGAGCATGTGCTTCAGCACAATGAGATTCAGATTCAGCCTGATTTAACTTATGAGGAGCAGCCAGAAGCAGTTTTGGACCGAAAGGTTCATCGGCTCAGGAATCGAGATATTCCCCTCGTTCGTATTAGATGGAATCGCCACGGAGAGTCAAATGCCACTTGGGAACGGGAGGCTGATATTAGAGCTCGATTTCCAGATTTTGAGTTCTGATATGTACTCAGAAGGTATGTATCTCAGTTTTAATATTTCCGAGGGCGGAAATAGTTTTAAGAGGGGTAGATTGTAATATCCCATTCAGTAATTCATAAAAGTAATTATTCAGTTCTAAGTTAGAACTATTTTTATTAATAATGATCGTTTATATTTTCAAGCCTTAATAAATATCTTAGAATTTTATTTTTCAGTTGGCTCGACATTAAAGTTAAATCAGAATCGTTTTTCATTAAATGGAGTTAGTCGAGTAAATGTTATAAATTGCCTAAGTATTTTATGTGACTTATATGATTGGATTGATAAGTAATAAGGATTAAGTAGAAGTTATTTGGACAAGAAGGTCTATTAAGAGTATATTCGAAATTATATTCGCAAGTTTCGAGTTTTTTTCCGATGTTCGGTTGTAGTCGATAATTAAGTCCGATTCGTTTCTGAAAAATTTATTTTCTTGTATTTTTTTTTACAACTTTCAAGATCATTAATAAGAGTTAAAAATTTTCAGCATAAAAAGGAAAAAGGCCAAAAGCAAAAGATGGAAATCTGAAATTTTTAGAATTTTTGATTTTTCGGTAACCGTTCGTTTTAAGTCAGAATTCGGTTCTGTAAATTGGAAATTTTTCATTAAGTCACGAATTTTATCATGGAAATCAGATTAGGATCACATGATGGGCCTTTCTAAGCATTGACTATAGATTTGAGAAGTTTACAAGTTATGATTTTTATTCTTTATCTTTATTTATTTTTATAACCATTTTTTTAGTATTCTTAAGCAATAAATGAGCCATTTAAGACTACATTCGAGCCATAATGGAGGATTGGTCAAATGGAGGAGTTTGTCTTGATATATACAAGATGAATCATGCATTACAAGTACTTTTCAAAGCTTACTCAACTTTGTGCATGATTTTAGAAAAACATTTATGGCAAGGGCCCTAATGAGTTTATTATGATGAAGTATTGATGTGAAGAAGGTGATATTGTCTCCTTTGCTACCCTATATAAAGGGGTATCACCATAGACTCGAAATTCACATCATAATAAGCAAAGTCTTAGCTAAAGAGGGTAAGAAAGAGAGATAAATTGAGAGAAATCTTGACGAAGATAAGTTGAGATCAACTTCCGAAGTTTCATTTTCAAATTTCTTGAAGAAGGTTAGATGCTACCTTTTTATCATATGTTATAGTTTATATTAAGTGAATATTGATGTATTTTCATGCCATATATATATATTCAATTTTTAAAGAAATTTTAAAAATGAAAAAAATATGATAAGTTGTTTCCAGCACAATCACATGTTATATATGTACTGTTTTGATTTGAATTTGAGCATGATATGCATAACCTGGTATGTTAAGCTTATTATGGATATTTCTTGTGTAAGTGCTGAGTATATAGGTGAAAGAATTATGTCATTTGGCATAGTATAGCTTGAGTTATAAATTTTTGAAGTTAAGCATGCAAGTTGAATTTTATGTTCTTTATTTCAGCTGTGACTTTAAAATTTTAATAACTCGATATATACGCATGATAAAATTATGAAATTTTTACGACATGCTTATATATGGGTTAAGAACATGACTGCCAAATTTCATGATTTTATGTTGAGAAATGAGCGAGTTAAAATATTTATATGGCATACATGTCAAGATGATTTTATATGCAAGAGTATTTAGTACATGGTTAAGTTTTAAAATGGAATTTTTAGAAAAAAATTCTTATATGAGTAATGAGCAATTTGACCAAGTTTTAGTTTAATATGTTGAGTATACAATTTTATAAAGATTGTTGTAAATCTCACATATTAATATTATGATGAAAAGTTTAGTATGATTTGAGTTATTTTTCACTTTCGAGATAATCAAGTGAAAAATGAGTATAAGCCATATGTATAAGATTTGGGAGAAATAATATGAGTAAGTATTTGATTGAGTAAAAGATCAAGAAAAGTTTGAACCATAACAAGAATATTGAGATTTTATAAGATTTGGATGATTTATCCGAAAGAGTTGAAAATCCGAGTATACGAGCATAGTACTTAGTATATTTGTTTACGTATTTTTATGTAGCTTGAAGAGTTAGCTACTCGAGACCAACACTTACGATTTCAAAGGAGAAAGGTGGGGACCCAGACTGGGTATTACATTGAGTATAATATTGTTATCATGTTCGAGGTATGTATACAGTTTAAGTTTATACGCTTGGGATGAGGAGGCATTAATTTGTCTCGAAGATTATATCCTAAGTTCTGATGGAGGCGATACGTGCCTTAGAAATATCCATCAGATTGTGCACAAGTATCCGATAATATATCGGCCAGATTAAGTTACAGTTATTATATATATACCAAAGATCATGATATTGTATTATTATTGATGTTTACTTTAGTATGGGTATTAACGGGGTACAAAAGGACCAGTACTCACCCCCATTATGTTTTTCAGGTAACAGGGTCGGGCCGGAGGTGTGAGCAAATAAAGTGGTGGTGATGGTCGAGTACTCATTTCAAAGGACATTTGTAATAAATGAAATAAGTCTGTATAATTATTCATGTTTTTAAGTAATTCCGCTACGCTTATTAATATGTGAACTTGCATTTTAAATAAATTTAGATTTCAAGTTTTTATCATTTCATAAATATGAACATGATATAGTTAAATGCAAGTATATATATATATATAAATCTGTTTTGTTATGTCTAAAATAAATAATTAGACAAAGTTAAAGTTAAACAGATTTTTACGAAGAAGGAGTTTAAGTAGCATTCCGAGTAATTCGCAAAAAGATTTCGAATCGCGTAAGTAATTCGCGTTTGAAGTCGTTCCACCCAATGACTCGTTGTCGGTTGCGGTAGACGCTTGTGAGCCACTGCCACCATACGTTGGCCTCGCCGTCTAGGTAATAGGCCGCATATCGCACGCGGTCGTTCCCCTCGGTTTCGTTGAGCTCGAAGTACTGCACGGCTCGGTTGAGCCAAGCCTTGGGATCGATGCCGGTAAACGTGGATAGCATGAGCCTCGGCTTGTCGGGCTTTGGGCGGTCGCGCACGTTGGACGCTTGCGACCGCTGATCGAATTCCTCCTCGTGCTCGCGCTCATCGGGCCGATGTTCCTCCTCCTCGTGTCGATCGCGCCTTGGCTGCCGTGGAGGTGACCGCGCAAAGCGTTGGAAGCTGCGCGCCATCTTCTCGAACCCTCGGTTCACGGTTTCCATTAGATCAAGAACCGATGCTTTGGTCGCGTCGAGCCCCTCACCGAAAGTATCCATGACTTCGCTCATACTACGGACTTGAGCGTCTAGGTTGTCGATCTTGTCCTTCATCTCCTTGTTGGCCATAGCTTTCTTTTTTTGCTTTCGTTCTTTACTTCGAGGACTCGTTTTGAAGATTTTTTTTTTTTTTTTTTTTTATAGGGAGGACGAAAATAAAGAAGAAGAAAAGGAAAGGGAATGGGGTAAGAAAAGACACACGATCTAGATACTCTCAATGAAAGCACCAATGATGAAGATCGCGTGTCCCGATTGCCGATAAGCCACAAACCAGTGCCTTGAATCGCCGATAGGTGTCTCGAGGTTTGCACAACCGCACCCCTTGAAACGATAAAATTGCAAAAAAAATCTAGAAGAAATCTAAGGCAAAGTGTTTGAACAAAAGTTCGGTTTTTCTATTAATTTCTGAATTGATTATTTCGAATGACAAAGGCGCTTATTTATAGGTGCCAAACTAAGTCTATTCCTAATCTAAGAAGAACTCTTAATGCTTGGAAATAAATAAAGTCCTAAGGAACTAAATCACAGCGCGCTGCAAGTAGGGAAGAATAAGGAAACCAAATATCTAAGGGATCTTGGGAAGTCTTGACTTGCACTCCAAGTAGGGAAGAATAATCTAGAGAAGTTCCAACTCAAAAGACTCCTAGAAGCCTCGGTTTCTTGCTGGCCAAGTTGTCCCCGCGCGCTCGCGCTGCCCCTGGCAGGCCTGCGCCCGCGCGCGCGTGCTGCCCAGCGCCCGTGCTGGCGCTGCTGCCCTGCGCCCGCGTGCACGTTGCTTGATGCGGATGTGGTCATTGACCCCGGCGAACCCGAGGACGAGAACCACGATGGCCTCGAGAGATGGCGAGAGGTTAGGCGAGAAAGGGCTCGGGCAAGGGCTAGGAGGGTGTGCGCATGCACTAAGGTGCGTATACCGACGGGACGCGACAACCGAGCCGCGAGGCGTGCGAGTCTAGGCCGGGTGAAGAAGAGGTGCGCGACGAGTAGTGCGCACGAGCACGAGGCTTGGGCCGATGACGAGAGCGAGAAGATTGTGACCAGGAAGGTGGGTGATTGGTTCAAGGCGTTCGCAAGGGAGCAACGCGCACGACGAATGCGAGCTAAGGCCAACGGTGCACGGGGGGTGGATGCAGGGTGGACAGCGTGCACGGGGCATGGTTACGATGGCACGGACGAGCGATTGGATTGGGTTGTCGCGATGAGCCCGATGGACGAATGCGAGTGAGGAGCGATGATGGGAGTAACGCGCGAGGCGCTGGTCGAGTGGGACGACGAGGTTGACGAGGCAAGCGTGTGCGAGAACCGCGCAGGTGGCAAGGACGCGCGGGGAGCGATGGGCGAGCGAGAGAGGGACGCCGAGCGAGCGGGCGTGCGCGACACTCGCGCGAGGGACGAACACGCACGGGAGCTGGGACGCGAAGACGTGACGCGAGAAGGACGCGCGCGTGTGGGAGGGACGCGAGCGATGCCTTGCGCGACCAGGACTAGCGGGCGGTGCGAAAGGCGCGCGCGCGTTACTGCGCGCGAGGAGGAATAGGCAAGGCGAGGCGGCGCGTCACGAACGGCTAGGGTTTTGGCGCGCGACGACTTGCCGAGCAAGCAAAAGATATGGACGTGATTTACTTAGCTTAGTTAGGAGTCATAGTTTAGTTAGGAATCCAAATAAAAGGCATGTGCCTATTAGTTTCCTATTAGTCTTTTAATTGTTTGGTAAGTGCATATTCCCTAGATGTTTAGTTGCATTAGGAATTATTTACTTGCATAGATTAGGAGTTCTATTTAGACTAGGATTAGATCTATTTGGTATCTATAAATACCCACCTATGTACCAATTCGAAAATATGGTTGAGTCAATAGAAAAGAGTCGAACATTGTGTTCAAAGTTCTCGTGTGTTTTCTCCTGTGAGTTTACATAGAGTTCGTGAATGGAATAGGACCAACATCCGAGTTTCTTCACAGTGATAGAAATAGGACCAACATCCGAGTTTCGTCACACCTATCGCGAAGTACGAAGGCGTCGGCGCGTGTATTAGTAACTTATTGCGAAGGGACCAAGGCGTCGGCGCAGGTTTCGAGCAAGTCGAGCTGGACGTAACACACGATCCTTCACCATTGGTGCTTTCATTGAGAGTGATTGATCGTGTGTTGGGTTGAACTTTTTCTTCCCCATTCTATTTTCTTTTGTTTCGAAGTTTTTTCGAGAGTATCAAAAAGAAAAAAAAAAGAAAGTCGAGTCATGATGACACATAAGGAGAGGATCGAAGCCTTGGAGGAGAGTGTGAAGTCCATCGGCAATGGCCAACACCTTGTCAATGAGAATTTCGCTATACTCGTGTTCATGGTGCATGATCTGGCCGGGCAACTCACGCGCATGACACGCCGACCGCGAAGGAGCCAGGCCTCGCGATCGACCGCCGCATCGAGCAGCCCCGGGACCGACCACGACGACGACAACGGACGATCACGGAGGACCCGCGCATCACGCGCGATGCGCCACCACGACGACCGAGGCTATGCACGACCAGAGCTCACGTTGCCTACGTTTACGGGGACCGACCCGAACACTTGGCTAAATCGAGCCATGCAATTTTTCGAGATCAATGAGGTGCACAAGTCCGAGAGAGTCAAGATCGCCGCTTATCATCTCGATGGTGAAGCAAACACATGGTGGCAATGGATGTCACATGTGTACAAGACCAAGGGCGAGGAAATTCGGTGGAGAGATTTCGAGAAAGAGTTGGTCACACGATTTGGCACGAGTGACTACTACGACTACGACGAGGCGCTCTCCCGAATTCGTCAAAACAGTAGCCTCTGAGACTACCAAAAACAGTTTGAACGCATTGCAAGTCGGGTGCGAGATTGGCCCGAGAGCGCATTGGTAGGCGTATTCATTGGCGGACTTAAAGCCGAGCTAGCGGCTGTGGTGCGACTGGATAGGCCGCGAACAACACGGGCGGCAATAGAGTCGGCACGGCTACGCGACGACCATTTGGTCGCGATGCGCAAGGCCAGCAAGGGTGATGGACGTACGGACCAGCGGCGCACGAGTACCGCGACCGACGAGATGGCCGCACGAGTCGAGTCCAAACCAACCGAAGATGGCACGTGAACAACAAGCCACATGCGACGGCTTACGACCGAGGAGATCCAACAAAGACGCGAGAGAGGCTTATGCTTCACCTGCAATGAGAAGTTCACACCGGGCCACAGATGTGCTGGAAAGCAAGTTCTTGCTTGAGTTCGATGAGGAAGAGCCGGAACGTGAGGAGTACGAACATGTGGAGTGAAAGGAGACCTTGCTACATGTGATCAAAAGCAAGAAAAGAGGTGCTGAGAGAGGTCCAAGGATGATACGGTTCACTACAATCGTACAAGGCGAAGAGCTTGAAGTGCTAGTGGATAGCGGTTCAACGTTGAACTTCATAGACAAAGAGTTGTCCAAAGGGTTAAAGACGCCAGTGACAAACATAAAGCAGTTTGGAGTGATGGTTGCAAACGGAGATGAACTCAAAAGTTCCGAGCTGTACAAAGGTGTTCCCATATTTGCACAAGGCTATGACTTGAAGGCTGATCTTTATGCCTTACCTTTGACGGGACCAGACATAGTACTTGGAGTTCAATGGCTCGAGACATTGGGATCTGTCACGACCAACTACAAGAAGGGCACTATGACATTTGGACGAGCCCACAAGCGAATTAAGCTGCTAACCGAGGACCCAGGAGAAGAGCCCGAGGGACTTGACGAGATCAATTACTTTATCCTTGAGGACAAGGAAATTCTCGAAGAGGGCGGGAATGATGCGGATGTGGTCATTGACCCCGGCGAACCCGAGGACGAGAACCACGATGGCCTCGAGAGATGGCGAGAGGTTAGGCGAGAAAGGGCTCGGGCAAGGGCTAGGAGGGTGTGCGCACGCACAAAGGCGCGTATACCGACGGGACGCGGCAACCGAGCCGCGAGGCATGCGAGTCTAGGTCGGGTGAAGAAGAGGTGGGCGACGAGTAGTGCGCACGAACACGAGGCTTGGGCCGACGACGAGAGCGAGAAGATTGTGACCGGGAAGGTGGGTGATTGGTGCAAGGCGTGCGCAAGGGAGCGACACGCACGACGAATGCGAGCTAAGGCCAATGGTGCACGGGGGGTGGATGCAGGGTGGACAGCGTGCACGGGGCGTGGTTACGATGGCACGGACGAGCGATTGGATTGGGTTGTCGCGATGAGCCCGATGGACGAATGCGAGTGGGGAGCGATGATGGGAGTCACACGCGAGGCGCTGGTCGAGTGGGATGACGAGGTTGACGAGGCGAGCGTGTGCGAGAACCGCGCAGGTGGCAAGGACGCGCGGGGAGCGATGGGCGAGCGAGAGAGGGACGCCGAGCGAGCGGGCGTGCGCGACACTCGCGCGAGGGACGAACACGCACGGGCGCTGGGACGCGAAGACGTGACGCGGGAAGGACGCGCGCGTGTGGGAGGGACGCGAGCGATGCCTTGCACGACCAGGACTAGCGGGCGGTGCGAAAGGCGCGCGCGCGTTACTGCGCGCGAGGAGGAATAGGCAAGGCGAGGCGGCGCGTCACGGACGGCTAGGGTTTTGGCGCGCGACGACTTACCGAGCAAGCAAAGGATATGGACGTGATTTACTTAGCTTAGTTAGGAGTCATAGTTTGGTTAGGAATCCAAATAAAAGGCATGTGCCTATTAGTTTCCTATTAGTCTTTTAATTGTTTGGTAAGTCCATATTCCCTAGATGTTTAGTTGCATTAGGAATTATTTACTTGCATAGATTAGGAGTTCTATTTAGATTAGGATTAGATCTATTTGGTATCTATAAATACCCACCTATGTACCAATTCGAAAATATGGTTGAGTGAATAGAAAAGAGTCAAACATTGTGTTCAAAGTTCTCGTGTGTTTTCTCCTGTGAGTTTACATAGAGTTCGTGAATGGAATAGGACCAACATCCGGGTTTCTTCACAGTGATAGAAATAGGACCAACATCCGAGTTTCGTGACACCTATCGCGAAGTATGAAGGCGTCGGCGCGCGTATTAGCAACTTATTGCGAAGGGACCAAGGCGTCGGCTCGGGTTTCGAGCAAGTCGAGCTAGACGTAACACACGATCCTTCACCACTTCTGCCCTGCGCCTGCGCGCGTGCTGCCCGC